>JBBYHO010023859.1:1697-12095 GCA_038382025.1 Adansonia gregorii
CGATAGGTGACCAATCTTACCTCGCCAAAATAGATTGGTGGCGACTCCAAACAAATGGTCATTTACAAAGACTATTTACAAAAGTAGAGTACGCGATTCATCTTAACAACTCAGTCCCCAAACATGAAAAAAAAACAATAAAATAATAATAATAATAATAATAATATGGCCCAAAAAAAAAATAATGATACAGATATATATATATAGAAACAAGGGGTACATTCGCCATTTTAAGTCGAGCTATCAGTATTCATATCCGGGCCATGTTGCAAAACTAACCAAGTGAAGCTGACAAACCTAAATCCTACTTCACCTATCTTTCACAAGACTGAATGAAGAGGACATATTACTCCAATAGTTTTTAACCAAGTGAAACTAACAAATAAAAACTCTACCTATTTCTCATGATTAGATGAAGTTGACTTAAATTCTACTTCACGCACCTTTCACATGATCAAATGAAAAAGACATCTTACTTCACTAGGTTTTAACCAAATAAAGCTGACAAACTTAAATCTTCACCTACATTTCATAGGATTGAATGAAGAGGACATCTTAATCCAGTGGTTCTTAACCAAGTAAAGCTAACAAACTTAAATCCTACATCACCTACCTTTTATAAGATTAAATGGAAAGGACATCTTGCTTTACCGGTTCCTAACCAAGTGAAGCTGACGAACCTAAATCCTACTTAACCTACCTTTCATAAGATCAAATGAAGCTGACAAACCTAAATCCTACTTCACTTACCTTTCATAAGATCAAATAAAGAGGACATCTTGCTATGAGGACATATTACTTCATCAATTTTTAACTAAGTGAAGCTGACAAATAAAAACTCCACCTATATTTTTCATTATCGGATGAAGTTGACTTAAATCCTACTTTACATTTTCATAGGATAAAATGAAGAAGACATCTTACTCCACTAGGTTTTAACCAAATAAAGCTGACGAACTTAAATCTTCACCTATTTTTCACAAGATTAAATGAAGAGGACATCTCACTTCGCTGGTTCCTAACCAAGTGAATCTGACAAACTTAAATCCTACTTCACCTACCTTTCATAGGATTGAATAAAAAGCACATCTTAATCCACCGATCCCTAACCAAGTGAAGTTAACAAACTCAAGTCCTACTTCACTTACCTTTCACACGATCAAATGAAAAGGACATCTGAATTTGAAAAATTATAAAGGATAATCTTCTAATGTTGGTAAGCCTTGTCAATCTAAGCCTCACGATTTCTAATTTTTTTTTTGTTAATGGTAATTTCATGTTTGCCCCATGAAATCCTTCTTCTAATCTTGGTTTTAGGAATCTAGGAATTATTCAATTTTTCTTAAAATGTCACCAAATATCAAATTAGTGTTTATCAATTCAAGGATACAACTTTATGCAATTGAATAAGAGTCAGCATTTCACTGCTTAAAGCATATTTACATACTTTCATTAAAATCATAAGAAGCATCAAAATTCATCTAGATTTTAGGATTTTTGAAATGAGATCACCTTCTCATTCTAACCTTTGAAAGGATCTTCTTGATCAAAAGCTATGGAAATTTGAGAAGATTTCAACCATGAATTTTCCAATATCAAGGATAATAGCTATGTCATCTTCATGTTCTGATATAAAGGGTTTCTTGTAATTGATGATCACCATTTAAGACATCTTTGAATGAGATGAGGAAAAAAATTTAAAGGCACAAATGATCTAGCCCTATTAAAATTTATCTTGATGAAATTGGTACAACAAAGTCAAGGTTTCTTAGGAACAAGTTCAGGTGGGTGTTCTTTTTATGAGAACTCTTTGAAAAGCAAACAATCAAGTTATGACATCCATTCAATCCTCAAATACAATAGGTCATCAGGTGTTAAACTAATGGTAGTAAATTTCAAGTTGCAATGGGTTAATTTAGAAAGCCTTTAGATAGCATCAATTTCTAAGGTAAGGCACAAAGGTTCTTAATGATTATCTTGAATGGAATCAATATTTAGGCATTTGAATCAACCTTTTATTGATATCAAAAAAGTTTTTGAGGTTTAAGATCATTTCTAGATTAGCATGGAAGAGGTTTTTTTTTCTTTAGTGGCCATCTTTGTTGGTTTAAGAGTAATTCCAAAGCCTTTAAGTTTGTTCCAAGCTACCTTTTCAAGTTTTCAGCCTAGAACTTTATTTGTTTTCACTTTTTTTATTGATTGCCTCATCATATGCTTAAAAACCCAAATATATCTAAAAATAATTTTTTTGAAGAGTTTTTTAGGAATGGATTGATAGCTTGAATAACTATGCTGATCAAAATGGAATTTATAGGTACTTAACATAGGCCAGGGTTTAGAGTTTAGAAAGAAAGGATAGATAGGCCCAATTCAAGTGTTTTAAGGGTAATTAAATCCATTTATAAAAAACTCTTCAGAAGTAATTCGATTTGGCATGCCTTTCAAGGTGAACATATTTTCATTTCTTTATCTTTTTCTATTTTTCATTTTTCTTTGTTTCTACTGTATTTATTTCTTTAACTTGCTTTCTTCATTCTTCACTTTAAAGGAATTTTAAATTTGAACTTTTTCACACTTTGAAAGAGCTTGAGATTTGAACTTTAATCAATATTTAAAATTTGCCTTATGATAATAGACTTGTTCTTCTTGTAACTTTAACACAAATTTTGCTCCATTTAGTCTTGAAGCTTTGCTTTATGTTTCGCTGCCAGTGTGGAGGGTGATCCTTGATTAGGGTATTTCGAAAGAATAAATCATCAGCTCAAAGGGGATTTCAAAAGGAATAATTTTCTACATCTCTAAAAGGACAAAGAAAGATGGCCATTTGTCATTCAAAATAAAGCCGTTTAAATTGACAAGCATTTTGATAGGAAAAAGGATAGTTTTCTTTTTAAAATTTTTTTCAATAGCTTCACAACATGATGTTGCACTCAATTTTTTTTTTTGTATTTTGTTTTAATGTATGCCTTTCAACATTATCAGCTTTGTAGCCATTAAGGAATCTTAGTTCTAGATGAGCCTTTAAAAAATTGAATTAGTATAAGAACACCTCAAATTTCACATCTTATATATTAGATATTGGATTAAAAAGGTTTTATCCCAAAGGAAAAGGTGCTTTTGGCTCATGTTTACTCTTATTCTTCCTCACTTAAGGATTTGGAAGAGTCTTATGAAAGTTATGTTAAAAAGTTATCCAAATGAGAGAAATCTCAAAATTACTATTGTTATCTTAACATATATAAACTATCGATACTTGAATTTTTTAAGAGCATTTCAACCTTCAAAGAATCCAAAAAAAAAGAACATTTGAGTATGATAGGCTATGGTTAAATGTCTAGGACAATCATATAAATGGATGACCTTTTTAAGAGAATACAACCTAATAGTGATCATTTATCAAAGAAAATTTTTTCAAAATGTTGTTATTATCCTAAATATTAGAAATCATTATTAACAAAATTCTTGGTCCATGACAAAATGCGCACTATTTATAAATCAAACCTTATTTCAAAATTCACAGTTCCTGAAAAAAGGATATAGAAATTTTAAGTTACAATAGAAACTACCCTTAATTAGCATATTACCATATAGTCGATGACCCTTAGACCAACTGTTCTTGAAGGCATCCACTAGTTTTGGGAATTTTACTGGGTCAATATCCCTAGGAACTTGTACCTTGCTTTTTCTACTAAGGAATTTTCTAAAGGGATTTGCCTTTTTCTTTTTCAAGAATCTATTTTGACCAATAAAAAGAGCACAAGTTTAATAACTACCACTAATAGATTGTATGACATTAAAGTCTTTAAAAATTATTCTGGTTGCGATCACCATAAAACTTGGATATGCCACCAAAAATTTTGAAAATTATTTAAAGTACTTCAAATTTAACCACTAAATACTTTTTTAAAACCAAAAACTTTTGAAATGCTTTGAATTTCACTTGTGAAGACTTTGAAAACTTTTGAATGCTTCGAATTTCACCATCAAAGACTTTAAAACTTTTTAAATGCTTTGGATTTCACCATCGAAGACTTGTTTTGAAACCATAATCCTTTAAAATGCATCGAATCTTAAATCAAAGACTTTGAAAACTTTTGAATGCTTCGAATATCACCATCGAAGACTTTGAAAACTCAATTAAATGCTTTGAATTTCATCATCGAAGACTTATTTTTTTTAATGCTTTAAATAGCACCATCAAAGACTTGTTTGAGATAAAAACTTTTAAGTGCTTGAAATATCACCCTCGAAGACTTTGAAAACTCTTTTAAATGCATCAAATTTCACCATAGAAGACTTATTTTTTGAATGCATCAAATATCACCATCAAAGACTTCTTTTTTGAATGCTTTAAATATCATTATTGAAGACTTTGAAAACTCTTTTAAATGTTTCAAATGTCACTATTAAAGAAATCTTTTGTGATAAAAACTTTTAAGTACTTTGAATATCACTGTTGAAAACATTTTTTAGATAAAAACCTTTAAGTGCTTTGAATACCAACATTAAAGACTTATTTTTGAAATAAAAACTTTTAACCATTTTAAATATCACCATCGAAGATTTTTTCTTTGAGATAAAAACTTTTGAATACTTTGAATATCATCATTGAAGACTTTTTCTTCCTAATGTCAAATTTTTATATCATTTTCTTAATGTCAAATTTTTTATTTCATTTTTTTCTTCTAATGGGTTTAGTAAATACTTGTTTCTTTTTATGATGCCTTTTTAAGTTTCTCAAAAGAGTTTTAAATGAATGTATTTTATTTAAAACCTCTAGTTTAAAAAAATATTATATTCAAATCTCTTAAAGACTAATGAACTTTTGTAAAATTCTCTGAATCATAATATAGGTTTTCCTGAAGATAGGTTAAATAGCTTAAAAATTGTAGCTGGCCTTAAAATTTTAAGGTGGATAGGATACATGACCTATTTTCCTAGGCATGAACGGATCGGTTGTCTGAAGTACAAAATTTTTGAAAATCAAACCGATTTAGTGTGCCTTTAATTCTTATAATTATTAGCTCTTCAATAGGTTCCAAAATTAGCCATAAAAGGTTTAGAATCAAAAGGTCAAATTGGAAAAAAGATGACTTTAATTTTTGAAGTTAGTCTTTGCAACTAAAGGTTGACAACTTAAGGTACTTAAGGATTTTTTAGTGTCCCTAAATTTTTTCCAAATAAATTTTTTCTTTGCAAAATTTTGCTAAGTCCCATAGATGATACCAGTGATTCTTTTATTTCACCATTCACCTAGGGAATCATGATTTGAGAACTTTAAAGTTACTTCCCTTAAGTATTGGGCCTTTAAAATGATCATGGTTTTATTCCATCATTAGTATTCCCAAGACTTTTCATTATCATGCTTTTCAAAATATTTGCTTTTTGGGAAACATTCTTATCTTATTAAAACCTTGAACATGCATGTTTCATAAAATGTTGCCAATTTAAAAACAAGGGCTTTTCAAAATAAAGGTTTCCTTTTTGCCCTCAAATGAGTAGACAGTAGTATTAGGGGGATTCCTTTAATTTCTTGGATTCATAACTATCATTATTTCTAACTTTGGTTGCCTTTCTATCCCGAATAAGCTAGCAGTAATATTAGGGTGATTTCCTTGATCTCCTGAATTTACATTTTCAGACTTTCCACCAATTTAAAAATTCATGCTTGCATCTCCTCTTGTGATTTCATCATAGCCTTCTAGGCTTTATGATGACTTTTTTATATCTTTTGTATGCATATTGAGAATTCATCTTCCATGGTCAATGATGTTTGATTGTCCCAACACTTCTGATTTGAAAAAAAATTGTTTGGAGAACTATTAAATCTGAGAAAATCTTCATTCTGCAATGTAACGATAAAATTCATGTAATATCAAAGAATTCATAACAAAATAATACAAACAAATATGTACAAAGGGTCTATCATCAAGAAAGATTGCCTTAAAATAAAACTAAGGCATTATGGCACATTAAGGAAAAATTATCAATCTTATTATAGGTGGCATGATGCTCGTTCATCATTGCCTTGTGTATTTACTATGGTAAAATAATATATACAAAAAAAAGGTTAGCATAAAAAATTAAAAATTAATACGAAAAATTTTGCTCAAGCGAACCTTGTAGGGCATTACAATGTCTATTAGGGCAAATGAGATGGCCTTGTTGCTGGCGATGATGTACGAACATCATAGCCTAATCCATATGTCTACACCGTTTAGTTAAGGCTACGCATATGACTTGAAAGGCAAAAAGAAGTAATTGCATTACGAGCGATGATATTCGTCCATTGTCACTTGATATCTAAATTAAAACAATGATGGCACTTTCTAAGGTAAAACAAAGATCTTACCATAAACAATGATGTTCAATTATCATCACCTGATGTATATGCTCAGGACATAAAATAAAATGAAAAAGGGTAAAAAATATTCACTCATATGTACCTAGTTTGGCAACTTCTAAAACCAGGTATGGCTCTAGCAAAATAAGGCCCTTATGGTTCACTATATGAACTTCGAGTTAGACATCTAAATAGGTTCTCAAATTGTTCCTCAAGTTCAAAAAGAACTAATAAGGTACCCTAATCCTTGCCTATAGGGGTTTATATTCGAAAATGTTTAATTCGAGTGGGAGTAACTTTTAGGCCCATAACAAGGCTAACACCTCAGGCAAGCATAGAAATTTACACCTATTAGGTTTTTCACTGACCCAAACAGAGGCTAACACCTTAAAAAGGTAAAGCCACTTTACCCCCTCTTATAATTTAGGTAACTTATGCCGGCCCATATGCCTAGAGGAGAGTCTAACGTGTATGCATGTATATAGTGTGTGCAAGGGAACAAAAACCCTTTGATGACTTAACTCTTTCAAAAATAATAAAAACCCTATCTCAGATTCCCTGCAAAAATAATGCTATAAAAGA
The DNA here is from genome assembly GCA_038382025.1 of Adansonia gregorii. Classification (NCBI taxonomy): domain Eukaryota; kingdom Viridiplantae; phylum Streptophyta; class Magnoliopsida; order Malvales; family Malvaceae; genus Adansonia; species Adansonia gregorii. Next base: position 8,623 of record JBBYHO010023859.1, read on the forward strand.
AACAAAAGGATTAGTGAAAAATAGAAACAATGTATACTAGAATTTCCATATAAATAAAAAATATAATAAAAATTTTGTTTCGAAAATACAAGAATTATAGTTAAATGCTGATTAAGACCAAATTAATCAAAATTTAGTTAACATGTAGTAATTTTAGGCCTGAGTCTCTACCTTTCTCCAGTGGCATCGCCAAGCTATCACAACATGGCCCGGATATGAATTTGACCAGCCTAATTTTAAAAAGAGAGTATACCCCTCATTATTATCTATCTACGATTATTTATGTTTTTTATTTTTAGGGCCATATTATTATTATTATTATTATTATTATTTTCAAAGGTTGAATCATCAAAATGAATTGCTCACTCGACTTTACCTTAAATAGTCTTACGAAACAACCATTTACTTTGGAGTCGCCACTAATCTATTTTGGCTAGGTGAGATTGCTCACCTACCAAAGTTCATATTTCAAGGGTTATGCAACCCTTAAAAAAAAACTCCAAGGTCCACGATAATACTAGAGATCACAAGAAAGGTTCAAGCGTTGGTTACAATCACAAGTAAGGAACAATCCCTCCTATGATGTCTAAAAATTGATACCTTATTAATTACATGTTAATATAAAATTTGATATTTATTTTGTTTCAAAATTTGGTATTTAAATATAATTCCCATTTTCCAAAATAAAATTCTATGAAGCAAGTTTATTATTCCACTTGAGAAAATCGAGTTTCCAGTATTTTTAAAAATCAAAATATCTCTCATATCCCATTGGAATACTAAACGAACACAAAAGGTTTTATCACTGTCTTTCATACTCCACTAAAGAGCTAGTGGAACACAAAAGGTTTAAAAATCAAAATATCTTTTGCACCTCACCAAAAGGCTGGAGGAATACAAAAAGTTTTATTTTTACAAAATTTAAAAAAATCTCAATTTTTTCATTTTTAAAAGGATATCTTATTATTAAAATAATCCATAAAATCTCTCTCATTTATTAGGAGATATTCCACGAAATACCTTAACATAGAGACACTACTTTAATTAAAAACAGTTTTATTTTATTAAAAATAATGGACCAAACTTATCCTAAGACCCAAACATGGTCAAAGAGACCAAAATGTCCCCTAAAGTATACCTTTGATGTAAAAGAATCTTGGTGACCCTAAAAGACTCAGTTTTAAAATAAACTACTGAAATGTTCCTAAAATATACATTCGATATGAAAGTGTCTTAGAATGTAAAGGACTCGATAACATCATGACAAGACAAACCTATTTCTATAGTGCGCCTTTAACATAAAATGTATCTTGGTGATCACATAAGACATGGTTCTAATGTATATTGCTAAAATATCCCTAAGGTCTACCTTTGACATTAAGGTATCCCAATAATCTTAAAGGACTTGATATTATCAAAAACATGAACCTATTCCTATTATGTACATTCAAGAAAGCAATTTTCTCATTTTTAAAAAGGATATCTCTTTATTAAAATAATCCACAAAACCCTTTTCATATATTGAGAGATATTCCATGAACTACTTTAACTCAAAGACACTGCCTTAATTAAAAAAAATTTGATTTTATTAGAAATAGTATACCAAACTTATCCTAAAACCCAAACTTGGTCGAAGAGACCAAAATGTTCTAAAGTACACCTTTCACATAAATGTATCCTTGTGACCCTAAAGGACTCAATTTTAAAATAATAAACTATTAAAATAACCCTAAAGTATACCTTCGACATGAAAGTATCTCAAAACCTAAAGGACTTGATGACATCATAAAAAGATAAACCTATTTCTACAGTGCACCTTTGACATAAAAGTCTCTTGGTGATCACATAGGACTTGGTTCTAATATAAATTACTAAAATGTCTCCAAGTTCTACCTTTAATGTTAAAGTATCCCAATAATCTTAAAGGATTAGATATTATAAAAAAATGAAACTATTCCTATTATGCACCTTTGAGAAAGAAATATCTCGATAATTATAAAGAACACGATTCTAGGTAAATTACTAAAATACTCTTGAGGTGTACCTTCAACATAGAAGTATTCCAGTAACCCTAAAAGACTTGATAATGATATAAAATAATAATTTTACCCTAAATGGGTAGTTTGACATTGAATATGACTTAAAATGCAAAAATTGCTACTAGGTCCTTAAGTTTTTCAAAATTACATTTAGCCTCATAATGGCTAAAAATGCTAAGAGTGTCTCTAAATTACCAAAATACCTTAAATGGGTAATTTGGTGTGGGAAATGGCTTTTTTAACCCTACAAATACCAGGCTTTCCGAATGGACTCCAAGGTTTTCTAACTTTGTAATTTAGTCCCTACATGATTCAAACTTAAAATTGAACATGAAAAAATAACAAACAACATGGAAAATTCATTAAAAGCCACAAGCAACTTTTGGCTAAGCATTTTAGACCATAAAACAAAAATTTTCCAAACTTTGTAAATAAGTCCTAAAACTTTCAAAAATTACAAAAAGACATCAAAAGGCTAAAAATTCATTTCAACATGTTAAAAATTCTTTAAACACATCCCCAAGGGTACGTGAAGCTCTCAAGCAAGCATAAGAAGCCTAGAAATAATTTTTTCATTTTTATAATTTAGTCCCTCTATTTTCTATAATTACTAAAGAGCTGAAAAATCAAAAACATCATTAAATCACTTTGTTTAGGTTCGGCCAAGGCTTGGAAACACCTATCGAAAGCCTTAAAAATTTGGGAAAATTATTTTTAAGCTTTTACAAATTTCAAATATAAAAAAAAATCCATAATACCATGAAATCAAGCATGAAAAAACTATTCAAAGGCCTTAGTCACTTTCATCCTGTAAGTATTAAAAAAATAATTTTTCTTATCACATATTTTCATAAATATCAATATAAATACATGTCATAATTTTTACCAAGCTTAAACATCCATAAAATCATAGTAAATAATGAACATATCAACATAAATCAACATGAAAATATTAAATATAATATAAAAATATATACACAAAAATAACAATATTTCTATGACAAATTATCTTGATAAAAATAAACATATTATTAATATAAGTTAAATATAACAACAAAATCAAAAAACTTTGTTCATAGCCATTATACTAGCTTTTTCAATATGAACTAAAATCCATGAGCATTGGCATGATTTTTGCTCATTAAAAGGATGAAAAATGAATGAAAGTAACAACAACTAAAAATTTCCTAACTTTACCTTGAAAGTGTAGAAAATTTGTGAAAAAATTGATTTTCTTAAAGCATTTTTTGTTATTTTTTGTTGGAAAACCATTAACTTCTTGCTAGAAACATCTTTTCTCTATATATAGAAAAATTTTCACCTCTTTGGCTGAATGGATTCTAGCAATTTCCATGCATTTCCTTTTATTTATTTATTTTGTTAATTAATCTTTTACATTTTTCTAGGCTTTAATAAGCTTTAATTAATTAATTT
>JBBYHO010023870.1:9794-23235 GCA_038382025.1 Adansonia gregorii
TTGTCATAATTATTAATTAATTATTTGAACTTTTCAACGAAATTAAATAAGTGCTAATGATTTAAGTCCATGTGTTTTTCTTTATCAGCTTCACGGTGACATAGAGAAGCACATTGTTATACCTAGGATTTGAGATACCCATGTGAAAAAAATATTTAAAAATAAATTACCAAATAGAAAAGTTATTTAATGAGTTGTGCATGTAATTTTTTAAATATATGTAAAAAAATAAATATATATATAAATACCTTTACTAATATATATTTTATTATTTTATTATAATTTTTAAATAATTTCATGAATTGAGTTTGTATCATTTAACTTGTGACATCAACTCAATGATGGTCTTATATATGATATAAGTGCTATAACTACATAAAAATATCTGCAAATATTATATTGTCAAATTTTATTCGAATTAAAAAAATTTTGTCTAATTTATTTGAGTTTGAATCAAACACAACTTAATTTAATTAAACAAAATTAACAATTCAAACCTTTCTTATTGAACACAAATAATTGTAAAGATATATGTACTAATAAACCTATCAAATTTTATTAGGACTAGAAAATTTGCCCAATCCAATTGAAACCGACTCAACCCAACTTACCCAAAAAAAGCCAACAATCCAAATGTGTCTAAGCTAAACCTAGAAATAACTTAAATCTAAAATAACTCAAACTAAAAATGACCTTAATCTTGATAGGAACCCGAATGATTCAAAAAATTATCCAAAATTATCTAAACTTAGATTAAGCAAATTTTTTATTTTAAAATATTAATGCAATAAAAAATAAATATAACACAAATAATTAATTTATTTTTATTTATAAATTTAATTTCTTTTAGGGTTCTTTATAGTTACAATTTTATATAATTTTGAATATTGCCCTTCTTATTTATGATTAAAAAATATTTCTAATATTAAATTAAATTTTTATTATATTTATAATTGATGCAAGGATTGTCAAACTACATCCGCTATAAGGTTTTGTCTGTTATGGAGCAATGCACAAACTGTTCTTACGGTTTTGTCCTTTGAGAAAAGGTGCCTTAATAGGGAAAGGCGACCCTTACTTTATAAGCCACAATTTATACCCTTGGTTAATTGATGTAGGATTCTTGTCTTAACCTAACACTAGCCCTCCAAGCAAGGGTGTGAATTGTGTAAGTCAAGTGGGCAAGTTATGTTATAGATCAGTGATCAAATTATTACTACGTAAGTCATAGATCGAGTGGGCAAGTTACCACTGCGCAAAGTCATAGATAGAGTGGGGAAGATATCATTGTGTAGATCGAGAAACTTGGAGTTACTTGTTTATATTCCCAAATGGAATTTCAGTTATGAGCCTATGACTTGTTAGTTCCCACAGACAGCACCATTATTGATGCAAGAATTGTCGAACTACACCCGCTATAAGGTATTCTCTGCTTTGGAATAATGCACAAACTCTCTTCACGATTTTGTCTTTTGAGAAAAGGTTCCTTAATAAGGAATGGTGGCCCTTGCTTTCTAAGCCATAGTCCACTTACATAGGGACTTACACAAGTAACTTCGAGTTACTCGACTTGCATAGTGGTAATTTGCCTACTCGATCTATGACTTATACAGTGGTAACTTGCTCACTTGACCTACGTAGTCCACACGCTTGCTTGGGGGGCTAGTGTTGGGGCAAAACAACAATCCCACATCGATTAATTAAGGATATGGACTGTGGCTTATAAAGCACGGACAACCCTTTTTCTATTGAGGTGCCTTTTCTCAAAAGACAAAACTGTGAAGATAATTTGTGCACTACTTCAAAGCAGACAGTACCTTATAATAGGTATAGTCTGATAATCTTTGCATCAACAACAATATTTTTTTTTTTTGCTTTGCTAAATAATAATCATTATAAAAATAATTGATATAATTTAATAAAACTAATTATAAGACTTACTTTTAAACATTTTACTATAAACTTCATATAAAATATCAAAATCGTTACTTTTGAAAGTAGATAAAAAAAAAACTCTACCCAAAAAATCAAGCAAAAACTAGATTTTAAAAATAATCTTATATTCTCATACGTAATCAATCAAAATATTCCAAGACCTCAAATTACAAATTCGCGTTTCAGAATTTAAATTATAAATTCACATATTAAGTATTTATTTATTAATCTTTTTGAAACAGATTGCGTTTAGACAACTCCTGTCTTCAAACATTATGGCCCATTGTTGGATGCTAATCTACTAATATTTTTAGTGAATTTACTTAAATAAAATGAATATCTTTTGCAAGTTTGATATTCAAATCTCTTAGTCAAAAAGTATTTTAGCTGCAGAGATAATTTTAATTTAAAGCATAAAAATTTCATTATTTATATATTTTTATTTTTTAATTTTATATATTACTAAATTTTGACTCAATTAAATAATTTATTCAAATTTAATCTTATTTTTTTTAAATATTAATACTTGAAATAATATGAAAGTGATTCAATCATAAAATAATTTAAATAAAAAAATGGCATAAACCTGAAATTAACTTAAAAAGATACGATTCTATATCCAACCCCACAATCAACCAAAATTTTTTAACTCCAGTGAATCAAATTTAAACCTAGCAGCCTCGAGTAAAAAAAAATCCAATACAACCTAGCTTTTTAGACAAATAAAATAAAATGAGAAGAACTTTTACACGTTGTTGCCTTTAATTAAAATATCTGTAAAGTTGGATTTTTTTTAAAGAGAAAGCTAGATATATTTCTTTCACCAAAGAATAATCGATACGCTTAATATGGATTTTAATTTTTTATATGTTCTCATGGAACACGCACGTGAGAGAAAAAAAGAGATGAAAAAGTGGGAGATTCTAACTTAGAAAACTTTTTTGTACCTATTAATTTGTGTATAACTATTAATTTAATTATACACCTATATCACATTTTAAATCAAAAGGGTTTGAGACTTGGTACTTTCAATATCCAAATTATTATAAATAAATGTAACAAAATATCTTTTGATATATCTTGAGGATTTATTGTATCACTTAACATAAAAAAGATAATTTAGATTAGACATTCGGCTTTGATACTTTAATAGTAAATTTTTTTAACTTTTTAAATATACAATTAAACTTCTTGTGCTATAACAAAAAGTGTAATTCAGTCCTTTTAATCTTGCGTTGTGAATAATTTAATTTTTACACTTTTAAATTTAAAATAAATTAGTTAAATAAATATCAAAAGTTATAATAGTCATTAAATTCATTGATGCTACGTTCTCCTATCGTGGTTAAGCTAAAATGATAGTGTATTATAAAAAATGATTTTTTTCTCTTATGCAGAATTTTAATTTGTTTTTAAACAAAAATTTTCACACTCTTATACCAACATTTAATATTTTTTAATTTTAAAAATTAAAAAATTTTAATTTTTACATTTTTTTCTTTTTCCCTCTGTCCTTTTTTCTTTTCTTTATTCTTCTTCTATTCGTTATTTTATGTCCGTCGTACTATTGCACAGGAAAAACTGGTCTTAAAAGTTGGAAAAATTTTCCCAATGCTAGAAAAAGTATTTGAATTTAACTTAATGTTTCTAATTAATGCCAAAATTTTTTTGAAAAACAAATTTTATCATAGTTTTTCTTGGATTCCTCATTAACCAAATAATCTCTCAATAATAAAAATCCTTTGTAAAAACTGATTTCAAAACTCAATTGGTAATATGCACTATAATAAACTGGTGAAACGTGGATACAAAGAGTAAATTTTATTTTTTAAAAAAAAATAAAAATAAAATTTCACTTCAGCAAAAAAAAAAATTAATTTTTAAATTAACTTTATCATTTAGAGGAGACCACAACAGCAAAACGTTGGATGTCGGAGTATTTAAACGATTGTCTTAGCCTTTATTTATTTATTTTACTAGTTTTCTAACATTTGTAAGACCAAATTTTCACATAAATTAACCAAGTGTTGTGTTTAAGTTTAATTTAAGGTGGTTTGGCTTGTTTGCTTTCGTTTGGTTTTAGGAGTTCTCTTTTTTAACAGAACTATTGTTCAGTTTTGGTAATGCTAGTATTGGTACTAGCTCTCTAACGTCTGGAATGTTATAAATAAAATTCAATTGACTTAGAAAAAAAAAAAACAGATAAGGAGAGAAGAAAATGTAAAATTAGAATTTTTTTTTTTTAATTTAAAAAATTTTAGTGTTGGCGTATGGAGTTTTAAAATAATTGTTTACATGTGAAAAAATTAATATTTTAATCACATTATCATTTGATATCAACAAAAACAAGTATCAACGCATTTTAAACTACTGTTATAACCTCTATTATTTATTTAACTAGTTTGTTTTAAATTAAAAACTAGATGAATTAAATTACTAAAAATGTGAAATTAGAATGGTTTAAAATCAATAAATCGGTGGTACATGGACAAAATTCCACGTGTTATTGAAAAGTTTTTCTAAATAAAACAAAAAACTTTCCCATAACAACAAACAAGTCTTTCAACAATTCATTTAAAATGCCATCATGCCATGTCATCGATATGTTCGACTATCGTATTTTCTTTATCTATTTTTCTGTTTTGCTTCAAATTAAAAAATATAAAAAATAAATTACCTGTAATTTAAGTGATTAATGTATACTTTTCATCTTAATATCAAACTTCTCAAGTACGTGCAATGCTGTTTTCATTTCATGGCGAAAGAAGAGCAGTCGCGGTTTTTCTTTTTTCATTATTTATTGTAGCATTTATTTCATCCATCTGCTCTCCGATTACCCTTTTGCCGTTACTCTTTCAGCACCTTCTTTCCTTTCTTTTCTTTTTTTTTTTTTTTTTCCTGAGGATTGTTTTCTTATATCTAAATAACAATTCATTATTAATATTTATTATAATTAATTATAATAATAAATTAAATTTTTAATTATAACAAACGTGATATAATAAAAACTTTTCCTAACCTCAGTTTAAATCCTTTTTTTTTATTTTTTATTTTTTCACGCTGCTAATGGATATATTATCACCTTACTGAATATCAATAATAAAAAAAATTGCAGCAATCCCTAAAACACTAAGAAAACTACTTATCATAGGACACATAACACCAAAAAAAAAAAGCGAAAAGAATATTAACTGTATTTCAAGTGATCACGTCTGAACCCGCCACCTACAAGAAAAGTTAATAAGTATCTGTCGTCTGCAGTTCTTCAACTCTAACTGGTATGAGAATCAAAAAGGGTCTTTTTTTATTTTCTGCTATAAATTGTGATAATCATGTGTTAGAGATACTGAAAGATAATTAGGGTAGGTGATTTTGATAGTAAGCTGCCAGCGAGACAGAAAATTTTTTCATTTTGTGGATAAATTTTGGCGAACAGCTAGAAATGGCAGAAGGTCGTATATATGTTTTGTTTAGATATTCGAATTCAAATTTATATAATTATTTTAAAAATTAAATTTTTTTTATTAATATATTTAATTCAAATATTATTATTTAAATTTAAATTTAAATTAAATACTATTATTTGTTGAATATATAAAATTATTAAATATCTAAATTTAATAAATTAATTTTTTTGAATAAAAATATATCAACTTAAAGGCACGTAGCATAATTGATTCAGTTTTTATTTTGAAAAATATTTTTAAAATTGTCATTAAATTTTATTATACTTGATATCATTTAATTTTAGTAGTATGTTACTCTAAAAAATTTAGGATTAATTTGCTTGTTTAAGTTTTTAATAGTTTACCTTGCATGCAAGGTTCGACTCTCTTCCTAAGCTTATAATTTTTTTCATTTTATAAATAAATAATGGCTAATAGGCATGAATAATAGATATCTGAGTGTTCGTATTGATATCTATTATTAATAGTAATTATAATATTTAAATTTAAATATTTTTAAAATTTATAATATTTAAATTTATAAAAAACAATCAAATAATTATGAATATTCAAATTTGTACGATTTGTTGCCTTTCCTAACAACAGTCCATACCTAGTGGCCCGCTACTGCTGAGTACTAACTTCATGATTAAACGTATTCACAATTTCTTTTCTAAATCATTGAAACTCAATGTAATGTAGTCAATGTTATTAAATTGATTGAAATTAGATCTATCAATTCTCATTCAAATTTGATAAATCTAATCAATCCATTTGAACTTGAACTCAACCCAATTTGATTTGACTAAAAAAAATCAATAATTTGAAATTGTTCAACTCAAACTTGAAATGACTTGAATCACAAATGATCTGAACCTGATATGATCTAAACCTACAATTGCTCAAACTCGAAATAACTAGAACTTAAAATGACCTGAATTCGAATTGACTCCAATAATTAACTCGAAATGACTTGAACCCAAAATGATCAGACTCAAAAATTTTGAGTGTTAAACCTGATTAATCTAGAACTAATTAACCCAAATATTAAACCCATTTAAATTGAATTCGAAATGATCCGAAGCTGATTAACTTGAATGTCAAACAAATTGACTTGAACCTGAAGTCGAAATAGCTCGAAACTAAAGTGACTTGAACTTGAAATGACCCAAAACCGAATTAACTTGAAATCGAAATGACTCACACTCGAAAATAATCTAAAAATTTAAAAACTCAAAATGATCCGACGTAAATTAACCCAGCTTGAAACCAACCTGACCTACCTGATTTAGAGGTCTAATTGAAATAAGGGAATAACCCATTTACATTATCTCTTTTTTTACTTTTTCTTTCAGGTTGAAAAAAGCTTGTCTTATCACTCTGGCTTAGTACAATAAGCAAGTTTCTCAAAGAAAACAAAAAAGGAAAAGGAAAAAAAAATTTGGGATCGAGTTATTGAATGAGAAAGAGAAAAAAAAATCGAAAGAAACTTAGGCAAAAAAAAAAGTCATAGCAAAGCAGACACAGATTAATAAAAAAAAGCATGCGCAGTTGCGCACGCCTGAATGTTCAAAGCATTGAATAGGACTTTAGAATAAAGAAACGCATGACCTTGAACAACTGTCTTTAGCATTGCAATGCTAAGATAGGGTAGGATATATAGTGTATAGCATATAATATATTACCCTAATTATATACTTCTTATTATATTTATTTGGGTCCATTACAATTTCCACCAGAGATAATTTTTGTGAAGAAAATTTTATTTTGAGTTTATTTTGATTTTAGTTATTCTAATTATTTAATAAATTAAAGTTGAGAATATGGGTCAATTTATAGTTATACTTTATCTCAATTTTAGATTTTTCAATCTATTTTAATTTAATTGAATTTTGTTATTAAACTTTATTTTCAATTACACTTTGATTCTTAACGATATGAAAAGAAAATTTTAATTGAAAAATTCAACTCAAAACCTTTTTTAATAATTAACAATAATGAATTACAGAAAAATATTTGTTTCTGCAGAGACCAATTCGGAAATGCTATAATTCGTAGCAAAAGAATTGACATGCTTCCTGTACAAGCATGCTACGATCCTTCTCCGACTTATCCTTCTCAGAGTAACTGTCTTTAACATTAACTGGAGTCGGTGCAGGGATATAAACAACAAGTGGAACAATATTCAAGGATGAACGAAGGTCACTTGGAGCTTTAACCAAATTAACTGATGTCCGCTAAATGCTTTCTTCCACAATCCAAGTATCATGCACTCCCGACTAGAATCCCCTCGTAGGAGAAGTTTCAACTATGTCATAAAGAGCTGCAAAATCAAGGATCTTATTAAGTTGGTTGTACTGCACAGAATTTTATGTTGTTCATAGCTGTTTTCTTCCAATTGTTTTATTACCAAAAATAATTAAAATGAACACCATGATATTATAGAAGGGTGGAAATTCTTAAAAGATTGAAAAATTAATCACTAGAATTAAATATTTAAAAATTCAACGCATTATCAATAGACCACGTGAGTGGATTCTTCCTTTATAATTAAATAATAATTAAAAATTGACATTGCAAACACATGGCATATGTGTGATTGTTGCCAAGTAAAATTAATTATAAACAGTTTAAAATTTGAACAATTAATAGATATTTTAATTAAAAATTATGATGAAACCTTTACCATTTATGACTACTAATAGCTAAAATTTAGGTATACATATATCTAAAATCTTAATCTATAACTATATATTAAAGTAATCCTTCAAATATATATATATATATATATCCATATCTATATATATATATATTTATATCTAAAATCTTAATCTATATCTATATAATAATGTAATCCCTCAATTTGAGGAGATTGCTTCATTAGGGCAGGCCACTAAGATTTAAGCAATCCCTTAATTTGAGGGAATTAGCTTATTAGGGCTTGTCACGTGATAAGTCTTAATGATATTTTATTTTACTTATTAATGTAGTGTTCATGTTATTTATGTTACGATCATATTTTTAAGTCCTTATATATTTATATCAATTTTAACACGTTAATAATTAATTTTACGTAGATTTTGACATATTTATATATCCATATCGTGTTCAAATTTTTTATGATGTGCAATATTTTAACTATGTTTCTCATTTTGTGTTCATGTTATATAATCATAATTTGTATGAAATTGTCAAATTTAATCCATACTATTCAAATAACTCTCCATTTTGTATCACGAGTCTTTTTTTTCATAGTTATGTTTCTTTATCATGTCATAATCATATTTGAGGTATTATATATTTATATATTTTTTGCTATGTTAATCATTCATTTATGCAAATTTTGACATATTCATTTTTTTGTATTTTGTTTGTGTTATTTTTTGTGCTGTCTTGTATTTTAATTTTTTTTTTTGATTTTGTGTTCATGGTGTATAATCATGTTGTATGAAAAATTGCAAAATCTAATTGAAATTTAAATAATTCTTAATCTTATTCATGTTTCGTGTAATGATTGGGAGTTATTGGTAATATAGGTCAAGTTTGATAATTTTAAACATTTATACCTTACTTTAGAACTTGTTCTCAAGCGAGGATATTATGCATAGTTTGTTATAAAAGTTTAATTTAAACTCTAAGTTCTTTGATTTTATAAATTGCTCATTGCATTTGCATCTACCTTATATTAATAAATTAATAAAAATATCATATAGCAAAGTTGCAAGCATTTATGATCTATATAATACTCTCAACTATGGCTTACTTTAATCAATTCCTTTTTCATTTGCTATATATTTTTTAAAAAAACTAAATTTTAATTAATATAAAATTAAAACATTAATATGAAAAATGTCATCTAAGTAAGCCTTTAATTTTGTTTTTTGGCTATTTTCTCGATATTTTGAAAAAACCAAAAGGGAAATAAAAATGCGATGGTTTTATTTGTATATATTTTTATTATATAATTTATAAATGAATAATTTTTACTTATTTAATTTTAGAAGTAATATAAAATTACTTTATCAATATTAAGGATACTTGTACTAAGTCGTAATACAATTTTCTTTTTCTTTTTTATATTTTTCTTTTTATTTTAAAATCGGATCAAGTGCTTTTAACCTACTTGGAATGAATATATACTTTTTTATAAAAATAATCTACAACATAACGAGGATCTCACCCTGTTCATTAATTAATTCTTTCTACAACTTATGTACTTTTAGGTTTTAATCATCAATCAATTATGGTTTCAAATTCAATTTTTAGTTGTTTTCATATTGACAATTTTAAGAAAAGTTCACTAAACTGATTCACCTAATTTCTCACCCAACAATAATAACAATTAAAAAAACACACATTGACCATTTTACTAGAATTTTGATCCTATGGTCCCAGCTCCGTGAGAACTACAAATATCTTGAGCTAGCTTAATTATACTCACAAAAGTCAAACTTGTAATAAATAATATAGATATTATTAAAAATATGTACTTTTGATTTTTTTAAAAAAAAATAATTTCAATTAATTTTTTTATAATTATGATTAAAGCATATCAAAATTTTGTATCAATTTTTACCTAGACATATCACCGAAAACTTCATAAATAATGTCCCCTTCGATAGGAAATATAGTATCATATTTACTAGCAGTGAAATTATTATATTTCATAAGGAAAGTTAATAAGATGATAAATAATCCTTAAGATATAGTAATTTTTTTTTTAAATAAAACATATAACAATATATTAACGTATTTGTAAATAAAAAAAAATCGATTGTCAATGTTTGAAAATCAAATTTTAATTAAATAAATTTGCTTTGTTTTTCTATAAAAAATAATGACCATTTAATTTTCAAGGGGATGATGATGTTACGCAACGGCACCGCCCCACACCTTGAAATACATTTTTTTCGCAAACTATCGTATCACATTTTTAATTTATTTTGCATGCCAATTTCCTATGTTAAAAGTGGCTAAAACGTTGAATATCCAACTTGCCTTGGCCTTTAGCCTTTGATTTTGTAGCACGTGTTTCACCATCATTTTGAATATCTAACTCGAACAATTGGCATTGATTTGTTTCAATGAGACTCAATCCCTTTGACTAACAAATACCAATAATACAACAATAAATACTGAAATTTTGAATTAATGTATTTTCAAATGTTTTAATTAAAAATTTTAAAGTATTTCATCTAAATGTACTCTAAGAATCCAACCTTAAATTTTGAATTGAATTTGATTGCTCATTCTTTGATATGTCTAGAGACCAAATGATTTGCCAGACTCGACCTCGAGTAAAAGTTTTAGAATTAGTGCTCGGATACAATTATGTAATTAAAAGTATTTTTTTAATTTTAATTTTAAAATGTTAACATGCATATTTTAATGTTAAATTTAAATTCCATCGGTTTAGGGGACATTCAGGCAAAGTCATGTCTTGGATAAACCTTTGGAGATGTTTATTGGACCTAATTTGATTTATTCATGAGCACCTTCATTTGCAACAATAACTTACGTGATGAAAGCTTCATGTGGATGGGTAATGAGATTAGTTTCATGAAATTAAAAATAATGATGATAGTGAGATTTGTTACTATGGCAAGGAGATTGAGTATTGTTGCAACTTACCTTGGCTATCGTGATAGAGATGTGCTCAACTTAAAATGTACCTTCAACTGAGATTTTATTTAGGTGTGATAGGGTGAGAAAGAAAGTGTTTCTCATGTTTTAATTTTGGGGAAGGATGTAGGACATGCTAATCCCATTAGACTTGGATGACCACTTCGAAGTGGCTGAAAATTTGGAGTCGTTATCGATTATTTAAGCTAGGTTTGATCATATACCATTAGAATCAGTACTCCGAGTTACGCAACTCAAAAGTCTAATTTTAAGATCTCCTTGTACTAGAATTCACTAGGAGGGTTTGGGAGTTGATTATGCGTAAGAAGGATTAACATTCCCATGACACATGAAATCGGTAGCATCTAGCCATAGATTATCTTGGTTTTGATTTTCTTATTTTTTTATAGTCATTATTTATGTATAATCCCTTTAAGATTCATTTTGAAAACAAAAAATCTAGATTTTTGGATAAATTTGAATTGCTCTATGTAACTCGAGAAGAATGGAAGAACATAGAGTTATTGGTAAAATATTTTTGGATTTTAATTTGAAAAAAAGATATTCTGTATCGAGGAATTAAGGGATATTGACACAAAGCATCGCATAAAAATTTAATTTTTTAAAATATGAATAAAGGTTGCCACCAAGAAAGGAAACATGTTTGTGAGATATAAAGAAATATAATAAATATTCTGCAAAAATAAAGCACACAGAGCAAGGAAAGAAGGTTGGTCATGAATGTATCTTATGATTGTTATCAGTTATCTAGGAATAACCAAGTTAACAATTTTAAAATGGGTTTGGACTCGTTGGTTACCTAAGGTATGAAAATCAAAGTTTTAGTTAAAAAACTAGGAAGACCCGAGAGAGAGAAATTTGGATTTCATATGAAATCTTGAAAAAAAAGAGGTTGAAAGTCCTATGTGGATGAAAGATTTGGCAACTTTTGGAAAACTTACTATTTTTCGATAATTTTGATAAAGGATGGATTTCTTTGTCTAAAAATAAAAAATTTGTAAGCAGATTAAAATGGATTTTTGGAAAATATTTAGTCCTTGATTCGAACCTAGAGGGAACGTGACTTGTAAATTCATATGGGTGAGAATCAGACTTATTTTGAGGCATTCAAATGCCTCAAGAAGGTGGTTTGGTAATATCTCTTAATTTTACCTAATGCTAAAAATAAGGGCTTCACACTATCCACCTTCTCGAATTTGTTTCAAGCTCATCTGGTGGTTTTAAAGGCAAAAGAAATACTACTGTCAAGTTAACTCGATAAGGATTGATATAAAAATATTTGCAAAATCCTAGAAAATCATCTTCTAGAATCATACTTGGTTTAGCATTATCTGCAGGTGCAAGGGAATAGATGCAACAAAATTTGAAAAATCATCTTAGACTCATTTCAAAATTTTAGATCACATATAACACTTTTTTTTTAAAATGGAATATATTTAGATTTCAAGTTTAAAAAATTCATAAAAATCATTTGGCGGGCCAAAAATGGCCAGTAATGAAGCTTGATTGCTTGTATAAGCAATTCTAGATAGCACATATTCAAAAAATCATAACTCCCTTATCTGAGCTCATCCAAAAGCAAATGAGATACCATCAAAAAGGTAATACAATTCCCTTCAAGGGAAAAATATCAAAAAATCCAACAAAAAAAATTCTTTTATGGGTAAGAAATAATGTTTAAATTGGGGAGCATGTTGTTGTTAGTGCCAAAACAAGTTTGTTTTCATTTTTTTTTTTGGTTGTGGTAAGTTTATATCGAGGTGTGAAACATGCGAATGTCTAAAAATTAGGGTCCATGACAATGAAAGCATAGATGTGTTCAAAATCTCAAGCAATGTAGGCAATTGGACAATCCATTATCCAAGCCATTTCATTGATAACACTAAAGATCATATCAAGGCATTCCAATAAACACTTTAAAAACCAGAATTTTTAAAAGCTAAAAATTGTTTTTATTTTACCTAATTAGGCCCTGATTCCAAATATAAATGCTTGATTTTCCCAAGTTTAGAGTATCTATATGGAAGAAAACATTAGGCTATAATTTAATCCTATTAATTAGGACAAATATTGTCCTAAAGTAGGGAGTTTTTACAAAAACAACAAGTAATCAAAAAAATAAATCTAGGATACATTTGGACAAACACATATTGATCAAAATCAGGCATAAATATCAAACATTATCATCCAAAGTCAATTTAACAAGCAAACATGATTAAAAATGCAATCAACAATATAACTACTTTAAAGCATGTTAAAATAAGGGCATATCATCAAAGATTGATCACTAATGATGGAGCGAAACATTAGCTATTTAACAATGACCAACGAAAATGCTTCTTTTAATCATCCAAACACCATAACAACAACATCCAAACAATATTAAATTAAGTACCATCAAACTAAGCCCAAAATAA
>JBBYHO010023870.1:23335-33402 GCA_038382025.1 Adansonia gregorii
TTTTTTTTTTTTTGCTTTTTTTTGTTGGTTGTTGAAAGCAAAGAAAACTTTTTCCTTTTCTTTCCAAAGTGACATGGGTCAATCTTTTAGTTGAGCAATTAATTTTTCTTTTTTAAGAGGCCTTGGCAAGCCAAAATTTTAAACATAGAATGGATCATATTTGGACATTTGACTTATATAAAATGATGAGTCATTGTGCCTATGGATGTGCTTGCAACATTTTATTTGCTAATACAAAATTTCTTGGCTAAGAGAGAAGAAAATTGGCTGAAAGACAAGAAAGTTCTAATTTATCCTCATTTAATCATATTTTGCCTAAAAATACCCTAAATTTCAAGTTTAATAGGCCTTTTTAAAAAATGCATTAACGTAATTCAAGGCCCAAAAATAAATTTTATGAAGCTTATCTAAATTTTAATGATTTTGGAACCAAAATTGTGCTAAATTCATGTTTTAAGTTAATGAAGCATAAGGAAAAAAATACCAGGCATCAAGTAAAAATGCCTAATCGTATTAATATAATAGGGTATTGTATCGATACATTAGGCATTTTTGCTTGACTATATCAATACAAATAGGAACAATATTAATACATTAGGCATTTTTACTCCATTGCACCATTATACATAGGAAAGGTATTGATACAATCATTTGCATATCGATACAATCATAAATATATCGATATATTTTGGTCCAAAATCATGATTTAGCCAGTGCCAAGCCCTGTATTGATAAAATAGGCAAATTTATCAATAAATCAAGTAAATGTATCAATACATCCACTCCTGATATCGATAGAACTCATGATTTTTAGATTTTATGATGTGGCAACCATTGCATTGATACACTAAGGTCATGTATTAATACATTCAATTAAAAATATGCATTTTGCTTACCTTTGGCTTCCCAGACACCTTACTTAAGCTCAAAATGATGGGAAATGGATCTGTGCCTGCCCATTTAGTCTCAATGATGCCTCGTGAAGCTTAGATGAAAGCCTATTAAGAACAAGCAAGCAAATAGGCACAATTTTATTGAGGTTGGAATAATACCCTCTAGTGCTTAGAAAAAAATATGAGCCAAATTAAAACCTTACCGAGATGAACATGATATTTTGGTAGCAATTTCAAAGTTTTAAAATGAAAAATGAAAAAAAGGTTGTGTACAAAGACTTACACTTCATTCATAATTTGACCAATCTCTAGGTTTAACTTTAAAAAAAAAGGAAAACAACTAGAATTTGATCCTAAGCTCATCCTACTCTAAAAAAGCAAATTTGACTTAAAAAAAATACTTGGACTTTGTTCCTAAGCTTGACCTACTTCTAGGAAAGTAGATTTGACTAAAAGAGAAAAGACCTAGACTTCGATCCGGAGCTTAACTTACTTTTTGGTAAGCAAATTTGATTTAAAAAGAAAAGACTAGGACTTTGATCCCAGGCTTAGTTTATTTCTATGAAAGCAAATTTAACTTAAAACAAAACACTTGAACTTTGATCCCAGGCTCAACTTACTTCTAGGAAAGCAGATTTAATTTAAAAAAAGGGATACCTATGACTTGGGTGAAACCAACACTTTAGAGATTTTTATGAATCAAGTGAAACCTGAAGTCTAGAAATAAAAAAAATGGATGGGTGAAACCAACATGGGGCTAATGTCATTAGGCTAACCTACTAGATTTATTAGCTTTAACTCTTAAATGCGCTAATAAGTCGGGACTAGCCTATCGACATCAATGTGCTTAACATTATGGATTCAGAGGCTCTTACCTCGATGATCCTTTGTTTTATGAACTTTTGGTGTCAAGGGTCCTTACCTAGGAGTCTTTTGATTTGTAAACTATTGGTTCAAGAGTCCTTACTTGGGGGTAAACTTCAAGAGCTTGGCATCTATAACCTAGAACACTGTTAGCCATTAGGCTTAAATAAAGCATGAAAATATGAATGCATGTTACCTAACTGATGCAACTACATGGTTATGCTAAAAATCCTAATCCAGTGATTAGTCATGGTGTTTCAAATTGTTTGTTATTGTAGATTTATGTCGGTTGTCACCTTGCCTTGGAGTTATATTGACTTATATAGGCACCTAATTTCATCTAGAGCTTTTTTCATAGTCTTAAAATATTCAAGTATAAGAACCTAGCAGTTGCCTTAGTAGAAGTTGACCTACTCCAAGTAGACTGGGCGTTTTCAAAACCTTTTTAATGATACCTAACTGGCTGCAGGTGTTTGTGATGAAAAAATGCAATTTCGAAGGTTACGAAGAATAAATCTCAGATAAAAAGGACAAATATTGAAGAGAAAAATTAGTTTTTAAAAATTTTCTTATCAAATTTTCAAATTCATTTTTGCATATGATGTTATGATCAAATTTCCCTATTTTTAAAACTTTTTTGAAATTTTCTCATGAATTTTTTAAAATTATCTATTGTATATTTTTTGTTGATACTTGAGTAGAATTTATGCCGATCATCACCCAAAAAATCAAAAATATTCTTGAAAAAAAAATTGTATTGGCATTTTATACTGCAAGGTAAGTTAAATTTATTTTTTAAGTTTGAATTTATCACAATACAACGAGTTTCATGCTTGCAAAAATTTTCAATAAAATTTATTTCGGATTTCAAGTTTCATCTTTATTATTTTTTATAGATTAATATTTCGAGCCAATGTGTTGAATTTAATCCATTTTTATAAATTTGAACAAATTTTTGGAATTCTCTTATCTCCAAAATATGAACTTTTTCTTATCTATAATTTGTAAAATTTTTTCAAAGTTTAGAATTGTATAATATTTTCACATATTCCAATAAAATGGCTAGGATGTGGCATTTTAAAATTCTAATTCATTTTATTAAATGTCAATTTTCTTTCGTAAGAATTTTTCTCATAAATTTTAATGGGTTATAATTTTTAATTGTTTTTTTCTTGTACATAAAATTTTTCAAAGTTTATTTTGGAAATTTTATATGAAAATTTTATTAATTTTATTTTTGATGGGCCAAAATTTATTTCTTTTCATTTCATGTGCTTTAAAACTAATTAATTTTTGTGATAGGCCTAATATGCTCATTAACTTTCCAACAAGCCCAATAAGCCTATTTTTGTTTTCTAGCAAGCCCAACAAGGTTATTTTGGTTAAATTTTTAGTTGAATTTATTATATAAAATTTTATTTCTTGAATACATACGTTTTAATTTATTACAATTTAATCCTTATAATCATTTTTATCTAATTTATATTTTTTTATATCATCATGGAGGCGGTGGTTTTAGATGATGACTCATGCATGATGAGTCATACAAAGGACAAAATTAATTAATTAAGCTTTATCAAAACTATAAAATATCTAATAAAGTACAAAAATCAAAAGAATTAAAGAAAAAATGAAGCAAAATTTGGCCAAGAGGGATTTTATGCCCCTTTAGTTGAACTGCCCCCTTATAAATAAGGGGAGGAAGTTTCAAGAATAGTTTAATGGCTTCCATGGCAATATTTGGTATTTTACTAAAGAATTTTCAAGTTTTTCAAGTTTTCAAAGTAATTTCGCTTGAAGAACTTTGAGTTTTATTCATTTCAATCATTTTTCTTCCTTTTAGTGAGCTTCATGATTACTTGCGCTCATGGATTTTGATCCATGTTAAAAGTCCAAGTGTTGAAAGCCATGAACAATTTCTTGATTTAGTTGTCAAATTTATTTTTTCTTAACAGAAATTTGATTTTTATCAAGAAAACATATTTTTGTTGATATGTTGTGTATTTTATCATGTAGATATGTTTATGATTATATTGTTTTCCTTGTTATTTCCATGTAGATACTTGATAAAATATGTTTATATGTTTATTTTTCATGATTTCATATATATTGATGATGATGTGAGCTTGGCATAAATTAAGATATATGTTGATTATTCATGTATCCATGTTGAGAAAATTTTTTCTTGATTGTTGATGATTGTGGCTTTTGTTGGAACTTTACTTTGGTTTTTGTGATATTTGGATTATTATGTAAAGTTTGAAAAATGCAGAGACTTAAAAAATAATTTTTTCAAAATTTTTAAAGCCTTTAGATGGGTATATCCAAGTTGGCTGAATGATGTAAGCGTCATTTGGTAATGTTTTTTCACCTTTTCATGTTATTTTGTAATTATTTAAATTGTAGGGTCTAAATTACAAAAATTGCAAAACATTTTTCAAGGCCATCCAAGCTTGGTCAAATGCTCTATGGACCTTTAGGGATATTTTTCATGCATTTTTAATATGTTTGAATGCATTTCACACATTTTAATCCATTAGAGACTTTTTTTGCAATTTTGAAATGTTTAAAGACTTGTTTGCAAAAGGAGAAAAAAATTGTTCCAAGGCCAAGGGTGCTTAGTCTAATGCTTTTAGTGATATTTGGTATGCTTTCATGCTGATTTTGATATGTTTAACCTTTGATTTTGCATCTTATTTCATGTAAGGTCTAAAGTGCAAGTTAGAAAAGTTAGGAGTTCATTGTGTGAAATCTTGCATTTTAGATCTAAATAGTCATTTCTCACATTGAATTACCCATTTAGGGTATTTTGGCAACATTAGGAATATTTTTAGCATTTTTAGCCATTCCAGGGTTAAAATGTAATTTTGAGAAATTTGAGGACTTAAGTTACGAGTTTTGCATTTTAAGTCATTTTTTACATTTGAATTACAAATTTAGAGTATAATTGCCATTTCATATCATTTTTGAATCTTTTAGGCTTATTGGGATACTTCTATGTCAAAGGTATAACTTACAGGCCTTTTAGTAGTTTCCTTTAATATCGAGTCTTGTATGATCAATGGGATACTTCCATGTCAAAAGTGCATAATAGGGATAGGTTCATCATTTTATGAAGTTATCGAGTCTTTTAGGGTTACCAAGATGCTTTCATAACGAAAGTAGTCCCTAAAGTCATTTTATTAATTTAAATTAGAATCAAATCTTATGTGATTACAAAGATACTTCCATGGCAAAGGTGCACGTAGGAAGAGGTTCATCTTATCATAATGTTATCAAGTCTTTCAAGGTCACCAAGATACTTAAATTAACATGGGATATTAAAATCAAATAAAAATCAAATTTAAATTAACACGTGACTAACAAGGTACAGATTGTTGGGCGTTATAAGAGGGATTAATCCATACTCATAATTGTAATCAACTATCGAACCCTTTTTCACATGATCTCTAGTATCATTATAGATCTCAAAATTTGGTTGCAAGGGAGATTAGCATATATTCAATGCTTCATATCAAACTTGACAGGTCAATGTTAACTATTCAATCACTTGATGAAGAAAGATGTTCCTTTTGTTTAGGATGTAGTTTGTAGTAATGCTTTCAAAGGCATTAAGGCCTCTTTGTTGTGGCCACCTATTTTAAAAGTGCTCATACTAGGAAAACCCTTCATCCTTTATATTGCTACGCTAGAACAGTCTTTACGAGCATTACTAGCACAAGAAAATGACCAAAAAAAAAGAAAATGCACTCTACTATCTTAGTAGAACTCTTAATCGTGCTGAGTTAAATTGTTCTCCTACTAAAAATACTTGTTTGGAATTAATGTTTGTTATTAAAAAGTTAAGGCATTATTTGCAAGCTCACACTATCCATTTGATATCCCGAGCAGATCCTCTTAAGTATTTCATGTCCAAGGATGTACTTAATGGAAGATTGGCAAAATGGGCTCAATGCTACAAGAGTTTGATATCACTTATGTTCCAAAATAGGCTATCAAAGGGCAAGCATTGGCTAATTTCCTTGCAAGCCATCCTATTCCAGATGATTGGGAATTCTTGGAAGATCTTTCCAATAAGGATGTTATTTTTATCAAAATACCCAAGCCATGGAAGTTGCTCTTCGATGAAGTTACACAGTAGGATAGAGTTGAGCGGGTATTGTCTTTGTCACTTCGAAAGGCGAAGTGATGCCTTACACATTCACCTTCACTAAAAATTGTTCCAACAACGTAGCTAAATATGAAGTTCTGATCATTAGATTAGAAATGGCAATTGATATGAAAGTCAACCAACTTAAAGTGTATGAAGATTCTAAATTGGTCATCAACCAACTTTTTTCACTTTATGAAGTAAAGAAATTAGAGCTGTTACCATATCCTAACCATGCAAAAAAAACTTTTGAAATGGTTTGACAACGTGAACTTGGAGCACATACCAAGAAAATAAAATAGGCAATCAGATTCTTTAGCCAGCTTGGCATCATCTCTTGCATTATCAAGTGCCAAAGTAAAGGTTCCTTTATGTAAATGATGGGTTTTGTTGTTAGTTACTTTCTCTAAAAAAAAGGATATAGAATCTAATGTTGTTTTAGTTTGTAAGATCAAGAAAGAAGACTAGAGATAGCCATTAGTTGATTATTTAGAGTATGGTAATTTACCCTATGATCCAAAGCATAAAACAAAAGTGAAGCATTGACCTCCTCAATTTATTTACTTCAAGGGTACACTTTATAATCACTCTTTTGAGGGAGTCTTTCTTCGATGTTTAGAAGAAGATTAAGCATCCAAAGCTTTATGAGAAACTCATTTCAAAGTTTGTGCTGCACATCAATCTGGAGCTAAGTTACACTTTTAAATCAAAAGGATGGGATATTATTGGTTACAATGGTAAAGGATAGCATACTATGGCAAAAGGTGTCAAGCTTGTCAATTTCATGCTAACTTCGTGCATCAACCTTCTAAGCTGCTGCATCTAATAGTTACATGCTGGCTATTTGATGGTTGAGGACTTGATTTAGTAGGACCATTACCTATGAGTTCAATGGGACATATGTGTATACTTGCAGCTATAGATTACTTTTAAAGTGGGTAGAAATGACACCTTACAAAGAAGTGAATAAGGATACTGTTGCAATTTTCATTTGCACTAATATCATTTATTAGTATGGCATACCACGATACATTATAACTACTAATTGGAAGCAGCTTGGCATTAACAAATTATGTGCACAATTTAACTTCAAGCAATATCATTCTTTAATATATCTTGTACCATGCTCAAGCAAATGGATTGGCAGAAGCTTTTAACAAGACTTTATGCAATCTTTTCAAGAAAGTTTTTAACCATTCAAAGAAATATTTGCATGAAAGGATGGAAGAAGCTTTGTGTGCTTATCATATTGCATATCGTACACTAACTCAGGCTACTCCATATGCGATTGTTTATGGTGTAGAAGGTGTTCTACCACTTGAGTGACAAATTCCATCATTAAGGATTGCAATCTAAAAAGGTTTTACTAGTGAAGACAATGTATGCGTGTGCTTGGTGGAACTAGAAGCCTTGGATGCAAAAAAGTTGAAAGCATAACAATGCTTAGAGTGCTACCAAGCTCGATTATCTAAAGCTTTTAACAAGAAAGTTAAGTTGGCGGTCATTTCGAGTTGGAGACTTAGTCCTTGCTACGAGAAAACCCATAAATACCACACATCGCATAGGTCACAAGTTTCTTTCAAAATATGACAAACCATATATCGTTTGAGCAGTCTATACCAATGGTGCATACAAGATTGTTGATCAAGATGGTGTTAATATTGGACTAATCAATGGCAAGTTTTTAAAGCGATACTATGCTTAAAACATGATGCAAGCTTAAACTATTTTTCCAAAAAATGTTACTCCTAAGCATGAGCTCAAAATATACATTCAAAAAAAAAAAAGAAAAAATGCTCGCAAATTTGAAAATCCCTTTTGGGACAACTTAGGCAAAAGGTAGAGCACAAAAATAATATATATATATATATATATATATGAACTACATTATGACTTGATGCTTTAAAGTTATGGAGGCAACTTGGTTTCATTGTTAACTTTAGTCAACCAAAAAAAAAGTCCAAGTTGGTTTATCCACACCAGATATGGGTTTGTTAGAAAGAGAGTTGATCCATTTTAATGTCTTCATCTTCCTTAAAAAGAATGACAAGATAATCTTGGCGGTCTTTGAAATATAATATGATGACTTTACAAAAGAATAAATTTTTAAAGAAAAAAATCATGAAGTTCCACTGTCAAGTGCCTTCCATGGTAACATAAATGTATATACATGGATATTACTGTAAGCATTAATGTCTCTTTGTTATTTGCTAACCAAAAAGTAAAGCAGTCAAATTCCTCGATAAGCAGATCCTAAAAGCATCATATTTGGTCCATTATCTTGCTCAATCTAACATTGAAAAATGCTAACAAATGTGCAACTTCATTTGGTTTCATATTTGTTTGGAGCTTCTTCATCATTGGAATCAAGCCGACTTCGAGAATAATAGATCAGATGATCATATTTAGAATAAGGCACCTATGCCCCATGATCAGTGATTGAGAATGCAAAGCCAGATTGCAATAAGAGAAAATTCTACCAAGAACTTATTTAAAGGTGGTGGCTCCTTATAAATGTATAATGATGCATAAATAGCATCATATATATTAACCATTATTCTTGTCTTTATCATAAATGTATAATGATACATAAACGTCATATATGCTAGCTGTCATACTTGTCTTGATCATGAAGGTATAATGATGTAAATAGCACCACATATGCCGACAGTCTTCCTTGTTCCGAGGCATGTTAAACTGATCAAATTTGTGGTCTTAACATAAAGATCGAACTCACATGTTTCAAACCTGATTGGATTTGTGGTCTTGACATAAAGATTATTGTGGACATCTTTCCTTTATAAATCTTGCAAAGAAAACAAATAAATAAATAAAGTCAAGTTGATTTATATTTACCATATATGAGCTTGTTGGTAAAGAGATGTAATCATTTTTCAATGTCTTCGTCTTGCTTGGAAAGCATGGCAACAGAAGGGGAAAAAATTTCATAATAAATGAGAATAAAAAAATTCTTTATTTATCTTGAAAAAGAAAACTTGAAAGATAATTGGCGCATGTTTTAATGCAAATATGCATGATATATATATATATATATATAATGCATGATTTGGAATTTGATAGACAAGTGGCATAATATGTATCTTATGTGTCTTGGTGGTTAGTGATCAAGCATGCAAATCAACGTAGGCTTTCATGACCGAACATGTGTGTGTCATGCATGACTACTTGTTTAGCTGTTTTCTCTAAAAGAATTTTTACCTTGTTTTTGAAGACATCTTGAATTAAAATTGATGAGAACATTGGATGGAGAGGTGTTGCTTTTATAGGGAAAATAATCTAGTTCCAATCAGACTAAGATTAGCATTTAAAAAAAAATCAACATTGTTGACTCTTGGTTGAATTGGTTTGAAAATTCTAGTTTGGACTGATCTGGAGAGGTTAGAATGTCTTACAAATACTGAATTCAGCTCCTATTGAATTTATTCATGTGATGAAGACTTCAACGTGGATGTTGGAGATAAATTATGTGGGGCCAAAGATTGGTTTTAACAAGTCAAGGTTTTGAATTTTGTTGGCCCATACAAATTTCTTTAGTTATGGCCATATCAGCAATTCTCTTATGTGACTCTACAATTTCTATGTGTATGGAGCGAGTATGGAGAATGTTGATCATATATTAACAATTCAAGCATACGAATATTCTCAGGACAATGCAAAGTTACAAGTTAATTTTTACAAATTGAATTTCAATACTTTCTTACTTGCTTAAAAAAAAAAAAAATCTTGTACATAACCAAGTCTTGAAGGGGCATTTTTAGAAGGAGAAAAAATTTTGATCAATCATAAATTGTCACGTATAAATTGAAATTTTTTTAATTAAGAAATTATTAATTAAATTCTGCATCATCATGTGTAATAATGACATCTAAATAGAAATTTATTTTTAATTAAATTAAAATTAATTTAGAGTTTTATCTCTAATTAAATTAAAATTAATTTGAAGATAAATAAAAGAGTTTTATTTTTAATTTAATTAAGAGATAATTTTTCAAGATAAATTTATTAAAAAAGTTATATTTTTTAGTAACTCTTTTTAACTTGGCTCATTGGCACTATAAAAAGGGGTCTCCACCAAAGCCATTCAACATAATACACAAGCTGAAGAGAAGAAGTAGATTTTGAAGATTCAAGTTCTCTCA
>JBBYHO010023870.1:33502-43540 GCA_038382025.1 Adansonia gregorii
GGGTCTCCACCAAAGCCATTCAACATAATACACAAGCTGAAGAGAAGAAGTAGATTTTGAAGATTCAAGTTCTCTCAAAATTTTAAGAAGTTTTTCGCGAAAAAATGCAAAGAACACAACTCTCGTTCTTTAGAAAGTTACTCTCCGATCTTGTTCCGACAACAGAAAGGAGATAAATTCTATTTGTTAAAATCAATTCTAGAAGACTTTTGAAACGGATCTTATCGATTCAAGATCAAGTCTGAAAACCCTTGGATCAAAGTTTTTATTGAAAAAAAAATTAAAAGATTTCTTTATTGTAAAGAATATCCAAAGATTATAACTCAAGTCTGATAAATAAAGTTGATTTACTTGTCTCCAAATTTTTCTTTATCATATTTTCAACATGAAATTTGTGTTTAAGAAATGCTATCTTTCATTGATAAGATTCAACAATTTTTAAAGCTTTTAATTTGGAGCTGCAACTTAATACTAAATTTTGATTTTCTTTTAATCGATTAGTTAACCGCAACAAAGACGAGGCGATCGATTTCTCTTTCCGTGTCCTTTGCAATTGTAACGTGCACACAGGATGGTTCTCATTTGCAAGGGTTAGAATGTAGAGATATAAGGAGTAACTATAATAAAGGGGTTTAATTCCTCCTTAATTAAATATGTGCTAAGAAATATTCAAATATTCACAAGTTTACTCAAAAAGACAAAAGGAGAAAAGAGAAGCGCAGGCGGCAAACTCAAATCCAACACCATAACTTCTAAGTAAGATTTACACAAAATCTCTGCTTTATTAAAACAAAATCTTTTTTAAGCAACACTGAAGGAACTTGCACTGTTCTCCACAAACTTCCTAGCTCCCTTAAACCACCTCTTGTCTCCAGCTTGTGCCTTGCAAATGTGAAGCTTACCATTATTTACAGTGGCTGAAATTAGTTGATGCTTGCCTCCTTCATCTCCATCAGCAGTTCTTGTCAACACCGACAAGAAGTGGTATTGTTTCCCACCAACTACAGGAGTTGAACTCTCCAATATGTTAGCGGTTGCCACCACATCGGAGTCAAAACCACCCTGGCAAATTCAAGTATATAGAGAATAAACATTTCCTTGTAATTGGGAAAAAGATGACATGAAATGACGGATACAAAAATATGAAATGGTTCAAAAAAGCTGCGATAACATTGTTTATTTAAAATTTCGGTATTTAGTACTGTCAAGAACTGAATCCTGATCCTATCAACAGCTCAGACGGCCAAAACAATATCCGGAAATTGCATACATTACTAAAAATGCCACCTTCCCCCAACTCCCCTTTTACTGTTCATTTTTTCCTTTTTCCCTCCATTGATATGTTAGTATAATTACCTCAGCATCAGTTTTGCCAAAATATGCTTGTTTCCCAAGCAGATAATCCACCTGCGAAGACCCATGAGAAGCAAAATTAATCATGCTAACATTAAATTCGTAAATTCTTCAAATATTTAACCTCAAAATTCTTGAAAAGTCTGAATAATAATAATAATAACAATAATATACCCGTGAGAGGAATTCCTCAGGGGAACCATAGTCAGTGATGGACTTCTTGTCAGTTGGCGTGACCATGACGGCAACATTGCTGGTCGTGTCAAAGTTGTCTTCGTATCTGAGGACTTGACCTGGGTACTCAACCTCTTTGCTTGGGTTCCATTTTGACGGTATTAACAGCTTGAATCCATCCCCATTGTATGGTAAGAAGTCTGTGCTTGTTTTTGGCTTACCAAATACATTCGCTGCAATTAATCAACCACAATTTCTAGTCATTATATCGAAAATGTGATCATCTATCTCATAATTCTCCCTATTTCTTTTCCCAGAATATCATTATCCTCATAGAGGAAATTAAAGGTTAAAATACCATCTCCCCCCCCCCCAAAAAAAAATCATGAAAGAATATAAATTCATAATCAAGCACATTATCCTATTTAATTGTATGTTAGAGAAGATAAAAGTACACAAATTAATATGCAAAGCAGTTATAGTATGGCATCCATATTTTTAACAAACACTACAATTTTCGACATGATTGAACAAATTTGATAGTACAAGGAGAAGAGAAAGGGAAGTTACCAGCGTCACCATAGGCAGCATCAGCTGGAGAAACCTTAGAGCCAATAGCTGCGGCACCGATGAGGACAGTGAGAGCCAACCTACGAGAGACAAGGCTTCCATCATCCTCTTGTAACACCTGCTTCTGAGCTCTGCACACTAGCTGGTTTGTCTTGATGTTCGCATCTTGGCGCCGAGATGATGTCGATGATGATGATCTGCTTGCGGTGGTGGTAAGTGCATGATGGTGCAAGAAGCATTCGGTGGAGGCCATGCTGGCTGCTTCTTTACTTGGTTTTACTCTCAGAGACAATTCTTTAGCTTAGTTTTGTTTTGTGTATAAAACCAACAGAAGAATGTGTGGGACGTTTAGGTTTTTTGATGCAAAGGAAATTGGCTTGCGCTTGGATATTGGATGATGGAGGAGGATTAGATTATGGATCTAGGATAAGGCTCTTGAGGCTCTTATCGGGGCCATGTCGCTTGAGTTACTCTTTCCAAATTCCATGTCGGATTTTATTTTGGATTTTGTCCATGTGACTTAGGTTGAAGTGACGCTCCCATTTGAAAAACACCATGTTTCAAGAACTATCATGATCGATCTGCGTTCTCAAACTGAAAAAAGAAAGCCAAAAAAGATTATTTTGTTGTTAAAAATAAGTTGATACTCTTAAGGAAAGATTTATCATTTGCAGAAACGGCCTTTGTCATAGATAAGAATGGGGTTATATCTGGTTTTAGTTAACAACATACACGATTGATAGGGATAGATGCAAAAAATGCAAGAAATCTGTAAATCTAGTGAAGTCCAGCCTATTACAGTAATAGCATTTAAAATTTGATAAAATAACATAAATAAGCGATGGAAACAATAAACACAAAACTAGCTGAATTTCACTGCACATTTTTAGGAGGGAATTTGATGTGCAGAACATAAATTCGGATTTAACAAATTTAAATCACACATCTAAAAATGGATTAATTAACCCTCAGATCTAATAATTTGGAGTGAAATCCAATCCGAAGAAATTGTGAATGTGGATGCCTTAGTATTTGATAGAATCTACAATATCATGAGCAACACACTTGTCTTGCCTCTAAGGGTAATCTACACAAATGATAATTGGAGCCTTCTCAAGAATCAGTAGTTCTCCGATGCTAGCTGGAAAACTCAAGGTGTCTTAAACAAAAGATGATTGTGGCTTGCTTTTTCCTTTCCCCGATCCAAAAAAACTTTTAGGATGTTGTTCTCTCCAAAGAAAAAAGAAGAATGCAGAAGGAAGAGGTAGAGAAAATATATGGCGGCAATTAGGAAATTTCTTCCTCTAAGGGTTTTGGCATTTAGGAGAGCAAGAGAGAACAATTTTCTCTTCCTTGTTTTCTCTAGCACCACTATTCTAGTCATCACATTCTCCTTGTTGTTCCTTAGCTAAATTTTTCTGAAGGAGTTTTGATCAAAATTAAATTCAATGTATAGGTGAAACTCTTTCACCTTAAGCAAGTTAGTTTTGATTCCAACTTTCTTTGTACTACAATGGTCGAACCTAGCACATAAAATGGACTATAGGGAATCTGGTCAAGGCTCCATGTATCTGAACATGTTTCTAGCTTTGTGCACCATAGATTATTTAACAAAATTAGGTTTCTTTAGAGATTTATTCTAAATTAGTATCTTTTAGTTATCAAATAAATTGTTTAATTTATCTTATTTAATACATAATTAAGTTAAGATAAATAAATAGAAACTAATTTAACTAATTTAATAATCTTTTTATGAATTTTTATCCAAATAAAATAAAATAAAAATAATTTTAATTTAATAATAATCTTATTAATAATAATTATTTAAATAATTAATATTTTAATAAGATTATCCAAGGATTTTGGCTAGGATATATCCACCTTGTAATTTAGACATTATCCATCTAAAAATAGTATGTCTCAGTTTAAGCATTATCTAGATAAGACAATTTTATTTACGATGCCTATAAAAAGATAACAAAATGTTAGATTTCACAAAATCTAAATTTTTGCTCTAAATTAATTATTAATTGAACTTTTTAATTAAGTCCTCCATTTAATCATCTTTTATTTGATTAAGTTGAACTTAATTAAATCCTAATTTTAATTTGACAATATCATCCTATTGTGTGTGAGCCATTGGGTTCCTAACATGTTGGCAATGAATATAATTGATCTCATTAATCATCTTTATATATTAAAAGTGGGATCTAACAACCATCATGACCACTTAAATGTTAAAGAATTAATATGATTCCATCAAACCTTTTAGTAACCAACCTATCAGTGTCATATAGTTCTTTCACCATGCATCCCAAAATAAGCATGAGCATAGTACGATATCTACTCATGCTTCAATCCATGTTCGATCTTGCAACTCAAGGTTAATGATCATGAATCTATAAGGAAAGATTCCTAATAGGTAACTATACTCTGGCCAAAGACTTTAATCAGATTGACTATAGTTAAAATCATTCAAGATATGTCTCCAATGTCACTCAGAGTAGTGAATCCTTTTTGGATCACTTATTCATTTTTAGTATGTTTCATATCATACCCAAACCACCTTTATTTCATATCCATCTATTGTGGACCCATTCGCAAGGATCTCTAAGAATGATACTTCACATACAAAATGGCCTAGCATCTCGAGTTTGAAGAACACTGGCACATGATAACATATTCGATAGATACCTTGAATGGTTAATAAAAATTAGAGTTCCTATATGGGCCATGTTTAGTGAACTTCTTTCCATAAAACAAGTATCCATATGTTATCTTTGAGTATCACATGTACTTCCACTTCTATGAGATCAAAGAGTTACATGCATCTAATGCATAGAGGCTTAGCATAGACTAGTCTTTGTGCATTGTTAATGCCTTGTCTTGATAATAAGATAACTAGGAACATTTTTAGAAACATAACTTTTATGTGAAGGATCTCATTATTGTAACTCAATACTACTTTTGCAAAGCCATTGTGTTTGTTGGGCTTCATCAATTAGTATTTACATGATTGTCGATCACGCCACTAGCATGAAGGAAACCTTTGTCATTATAAAATAAAAACATGTATATAGTTAATTGACTATGTATCCTATATCCAATCCAATTAGTTTAAGAGCATACACCAACATCTCCCATTTGCACTTGAAATAATTGTATTGCTCTTAATGTTTACTTTGGAAAATAAGGTAATTCACTCTTAATGATCTCTATTATCAAGTTATAAAATAGTTTGGTTCACAATGAGAACTTGATTCCATTCATATAGCATAGTTGTTTTACAACTAATGGAATCAATTTGGTTCGTCTAGTAGCTAATGATAAAAAACTAATCATTTTTGCAAGCCTAAACAAATTGATTAGTTTAATGGCTCTTGGATATAAATACGTAATCTCTCTAGTTGAAACTTTTTCCAATATTATATCCAAGTACATATAACTCTATTTGTCACCTTTTTCATGAATATTAACATTTATAGTTCATGAATGCTCCCAGTAAATCTCATATGTGTAAGACTTCTTGTAGGGAATTTAACTTTTAATTAAATTGGATTTTAGTTAATTGGGCTTATTTATTGGTATTATTTAATAGAGCAAGTTGTAGAAGGATTTTACTAAGATTTATTCAAATAAAGGAAATTAAAAAGAGCATGGCATCCATATACTAGTAGTGACAAATATATGTGTTCATAACACTTACCCTAAATATAAAATTTCCTAATGATTCAACCAAAATGCCACAACAAAATATCCAATATTCAAATCAATAAATCTAAAAAAAAGTTTTTGAAACTTTTCTAACTAGTTGGCAAGCCTGATCTGCATCAACTAGGTTTTTAACTCCTTGGTCTAGCTTTATTTTTCTTTCTCTTTCTTTTTTTATGGGTCTTTATAATATGCCAAACACATTTAGTGCCAGTAATTAGGCATCTTATACCAAAAAAAAGTAAATGAATTTACAAATATATACCTAAGGTAGAAACTCCCTTTAATTTTTTATCCTTGATAAATTCAAGGTAGTTTTTGCAATTTCTCCTCTAATCTCAAGGCTTACCGTAATGATGAAAAGATCCATTGTTGTTCCCTTTCTTAATCTTGACCTATTAGTAGGCTTCAAACTCTTTGAGCAAGAAGGCATAACCCATCTTGATTTCTCCTTTTTCTTTTTTATTTTTTTTAGAAGTAGAAGTAATCAAATGGACAACCTTCTTGTTAGTGAAAGTTTTCTCAGTCATTGTTAACAGTTCAATAATCCTTGGAGGGATATATCTAAATGATTCATGCTGAAGTTTAACATAAATTATGAAAAACTTGAAGGCAGAGATGTGATAACTAAATCAATAGCTAACTCAC
Source organism: Adansonia gregorii (assembly GCA_038382025.1). Classification (NCBI taxonomy): domain Eukaryota; kingdom Viridiplantae; phylum Streptophyta; class Magnoliopsida; order Malvales; family Malvaceae; genus Adansonia; species Adansonia gregorii. Next base: position 39,959 of record JBBYHO010023870.1, read on the forward strand.
CATCCATAGAAAAACCCAACTATTCTAGATGTATTATCCATCCAACCTTCTTCAGCATATGAGTTTTGATAGGAGTACCTTTTCACATCTTTATTTGTAACAATTCCTTTGAGCTGTCAAATATCTTAGTGTGTCTTTCCTTATTGAACAATTCTCTAAGGTTCAAGATCATGTCTAAAGCATCCACAACTTGATGTTATTTTTGGAGATTAGATGCCATGTTAGCCATCATCACACATATTGCTTGGAATAAGTCATCTTTATGCCTACAATAGGCATCCCATTCTTCCTACGAAGGATTAACAACAAACTTATCATATATAAGCTCATTAAAGGCATAGGTCTTGTTTTCTTGCATTAAAATAATTTTAATATTGCAAAAGCAGTACATAAATTTTTTCTTAGTTAACTTTTCAGCGTCTAATATATCATGAAGTGACAAATTTGAAGTCATACTTCTTATTTATATCTTATATAAATTTAGAACATATTTTATGTCAATAACATATATGAAGTAATCATTTAGTTAGGTTTTAATACTAGAATGATTGTCCTTATTATTTTTACAAAATTATAGCTCTCAACTATAATATGAGAAGTTCAACACTTGAATCTTCTTAATGAGATATGCACTCTATCATTATTACATAACCTTGAGTGACTCAACAAATTATGTAAAAACTAATTGGGTAGGTAACTTAAAATACCAATAGCATCTTTATGCAACTCCTAGATCAGCTTGATGGTAACTTTTTACCTATATACATCTTATGTATTTCTCCTAACCAATATCTCTAAAGCTATGCAGTTAAGTTGTATGCATCTGAACAACATAGCCTTAGTTGAGTAAGATCCATTAATTATAACCCAAGCAGCTCATGCAGAAGGGACCTTAAGGGACTCAACAAATCTCTGCAACCAATACTTGGGTATCTTGTTATAATTAAGAGAAAGCCTCTAATCATGCTTAAGCATAGACTCAATATTTTATAAGAGATTTCTTTTAATTAATTAGGTCCTATTGGTTTGATTTGGATCATATTGCATTCATATTTATTTTTGGCACATACATATCATATATATTTATCAACATAAAATAAATCTAATCATGCAATCCTACATGAATGATTGTGGACTTTTATCTAAGTCTAGTTTCCACAAACCTTTTGGAAACTAGTTAGTTAAAACCTTAGGATACCTTAACAAGTCTTACAAACCTCTTTAGTGTTCTCCTTAGACAATTTTTCATGGCATCATCTCTATTTACATTTTTTGTTAAAAAAAATTTCTTAAGCTAACCTAATCCTAAATCTGAAACTATGTAACTTTCAGAAAAGTTTTAAAGAAACGTCAAGTTACATTTGAGAGGAGTTGGTGAAAAGAGAATTTTATATCTCCAGAATGAAATATAGGTAAGGCAGGGTTTGTAGACCCTATTTAGAAAATGAACACCATAAAGAAAGAATCAACCATACATTCACCTTTTCATATTAAGGTCCGAGTCCATAGGCATCCATCATGTTTTAGTAATTTATAGCATAACATTATATAGCTAATATCACATGGTAATCATATGCACTCAGTGTAAGAATGTATTTAAAACAAATTTATTACATTTAACAAAGTATCTATAAGAATCAGCCAAAAGATTACACATTTAACTTGGTTCTTAACTTTTAGGATACTTGTCTTAAAATGGACACTTTCCTAACTTTTATCTGATTTGTCTCAACATGGACAAATAGTTAATTGCATGCTTTAATATTTCTTAAATTAAAATTTTTTAAGAATTAAAATCATGATAATTTATTTTAATAAACAATTTTATAAAATCCTTTTCCAAGTTTTAATTCTATACTAAAATGCCTATTTTAGGAAACTATGTTGTTTTAAAAGCTTCCAAGGTCCTAAGAATCTCATCTATTAGATAATGATTATCCAATCAAACCAGATTTAGGAATTGAATTCCAAATTTTTAGGTATTTAACTCCCACTAGAAAACTAGTTCCAATAGAAGTTAAACTCTAACGATTGGTACCCTTATTATAGGTAATGTCTTAAGCCATGCTAAAAGCCATTGATCACCTCTTTTGGAGGATGATTAGGACTATTTTTTGGTGCTGTAAATGTACATTAAGTGTTGCCAAAAGACTGATCCATAGCAGTAATCAAAACAACAATAAATTACCATTCATCAATGCAATTTCATAGTGAAATGAGTGCAGCAACATTTGCCATAAATTCTAGCTATTAAATTTGTCCAAAATTTTAATCTAATTCAGCTTACTAGCTATCCTAAGATGCAACAAATCCATGGAAGGTTTCCACAAGGATATATAAATGCATTAGCGAAGTCTCGAGCTCACACTTATCGATATAAACATAAAAATTTAATTAGAATTAAACTTACAAAGCAGAATTAAAAGAAAGAATGCCTGAATTTCCTTAAGATCTTAGGAAGAGATGCACATGTGATTAGATAGCTATTTTAAAACACAGATATGGTAGAAATGATACCTTCCTAGAGACTTGTAACTCTAAGTATGTTGATCCCTCCATAAACTCCCTATAGGTTGATTATTATGACATTTTTTCAAGGCCAAAAGCTGCATATGTGTCCTACCTCTAATGATGATCCACATAGATGCTTATTAGAGCCTTCATAAGGTTTTGTGTTTCTCTAATGCTAGCCAGAAAGATTCTTAAGTCTTAACCAAAAGATATCTTGCCAGTAAGTATATATCTGAAGTGATCTAGGAAAAATTCCCTTAATTATTATGCCAAAGAGAAGAGAAAACATCTTTGTAAGATTGGTTCCTAGGGTTTTGTTAATGCTTCTAATTAGCCAAAAAGCCTTAATAATATATCTAAATGCAACCTGGGCTAGGTGGCCCCACTTTGGAGTGATTCTTGGAGCCCAATAAACTATTTTAATTAATGTCCAAGATTGGGCCTTAATATTAACTTATTAGTATTTTAGCCCAATAACACACCAAAGATAGCTATTTCATGTGCTTAGCGCATTAGCAAGCCCAACTTGGAGTAGTTCAAAACTAAATTCTCTTGACTTAAAAATTAGGCGTTTTAGCCCAACCATTATAATTTATATGTTAGATAATTTAATTTATAATTAAAATTTCTAACACAAGTAGAAAAATTTTTACTTCATGCAAATATTAATTAATTAAATAATTGTTTATAATTATTTAATTTTATAAATACAATTATTTGGCTTTATTTAATAAAATCCTTAAAATCATGTTTAAAAATAGACATTATTTTGATAAGACATTCTTATCTTAATTGCCATACTAATACATCTTTAATTAGGTTTCATAGATATAATTTATGTCTTAAATTATTCTTAATTGAACTAATTCAATTAAGTCTTCCTCATTTTACCTTTCATTTAATTAAGTCTACTTAATTAAATCCCAGCTTTAATCTAATAAATAATCTTATTGGGTGTGACCCATTAGGCTTCTATCATAATAGCAACAAATATAATCTGCTAATTAAGTTTATTTATATTTATAAACCAAAATTGGCCTTTATCAAGGCATGGTGGTCATCCAGTATGTA
>JBBYHO010023870.1:43640-54651 GCA_038382025.1 Adansonia gregorii
TATGGTCCTTTCACTAGATAATCTTGGAAGACCATGAGCATGGTGTAGTGTCTACTCACATATTAATCTTGCTGACCTTTTAGCGGTGAAAGAAATTAAGAAGGGTTGAATTGATTTCTCAAAAACCTTTCTCAAATTGAAACTTTGATAAGTAAATTTGAGAAATCTAAGCAATAAACTTGGGAGTGAAAATTAGCAAATAAAAATAAATAATTAAAGAAAAAAAAGTAAAAGAAAAATCATTGAGGCCTAATTCATAAAAAAAGTGTGTACGTGGCCTTGGCATTGAATTGAGTCATCTTGGTGTCTTTCTCACCCCATTCTAATTATCTTTTTAGGAACTTCATGATCATCTATCATTTTTGTTAGAATGAATAAGCCTTTCATGACTATCTTTCAAACTTAATAATCACTTGCTTGGACAAATAACTTTATCTTTATTTTCCAATACACTTAATGTTCATCGTTGAAGTGAAGAGGCCTCATGATTAAAAATCCCTCTTGGCCCATACTGAAAAAATATCACCATTAGCCATTTGGTTGGTCTTTTGTGGATCTTTGCTCATGGATTTTAAGCTTGTAAGAATAACACATAGCTCTAATACCAATTGTTAGACCATTTAGTGGTGTAAGAAATTAAGAAGGGGTAAATTTATTTCTTAAAAGCTTTTCGCAAATTGAAACTTTGATAACTTAAGAAATCTAAGCAATAAACTTTGGGATGTAGATCTGATACCAATTGTTAGACCATTTAATGGTGAAAGAAATCAAGAGAGGATAAATTTATTTCTTAAAAGCTTTTCGTAAATTGAAACTTTGATAACTTAAGAAATCTAAGCAATAAACCTTGGAATGCAAGCTAGTGAATAAATATAAACAATTAAAGATAAAGGAAAAGAGATGTAAACTCAATGATTTAGAGAGGTTCAACCTTAATTACCTACGTCCTCTATCTTGGCCTTACTTACCTTGGATTTCCCTAATTCATTAACTTGAATTATCTACCTTTCAAGGACAAGTATAACCTTTACACTCCTCATCTTTCTAGGATAAGGTAACAACCTCTAGCCTTTATCTTCTATGGCTAAGATAGCACCCTTTCTTTACTTTTCAATGGCTAAGTAGGAATTCCCTCTTTTACAGGATTTTGTGTAAACAAATAAAACCTTTGAATGTTAGGTGTTTATAAAAATTTGAGTTCAAGGAAAATGTGTATATAAAGATACAAAATGAAGAGTACAAAGATAACAAGAACTAATCATATACAATTGTGAACTAATTTAGAAAAAGATGGAAAATGAAAAATTTGGCTCTAAGCTTTGTTGTTTTGTTTTCTGTATGTTAGAGGTGTCGAAGAGCCTTGTTATAGCCTTGATCATGATTATAGCCATTAGGGATGACTGGTAAAGGTTTAGAGCTATTGAAGCTTAATTTAAGTGATTTCCATTCCTTCCCATTGAGTTGTATTGAAACATGAGTTGGTGTATCGATACATTGTTATGCAAACACTTAAAATATGGTCGTTAGAGCTTACTTTGTCAATACAAACAAGGTGTGTATCGATACTCACGATGTTATATCTATAAAAAGTGAAGGTTTCATGAAAAACTAAGCTACTACCAAGCATTAAACTAATACATGCGCATAGTGTGTTGACAAATTCATACAAAAATCAATTTTAGGATTTTTTTAAGACTTTAAAACATGTAAAACTTATCTCAAAATGTTTTACATAAATATGTGATCTTAACACATTTTTGTTAAAGGACTTAAAATGCATTTTAGTATTTTTCAAAGTGTTTACAAAATATTTCATGGAAAAATACTAACTTGAAAATATTTAGGCACAAGCTAAATAAGTTAAAGTTTTAGTTATATCAAAATCGAGATTAATTCAAAGCTAATATAGCTAACAATATCCCCTTTTTTGAGATGGCAAAACTTAAATTGAATTTGCTGGCAAAACTCCCCTTTAATAAAGGCATTATGAAAAAGATTTTTGGAGATTTTATAAAAAGCTTTTAAAAAAATTGGTAATGGCATTTTTTCTTCATATTTGGCTTTAAGAATACAAATATAAGATATTAAGGATTTCAATAATATAAGTAATGTATGCATATGTGAAATCTTTTCATTTGCTAGCATAAATATATATAAATGAAGTACAATTAAGTAAGTTAACCTTAAAATTCTCCCTCTTTTTGGAATATAAAAAAGGTTAAGGTAGACTAATTCTAACAAGATTTTTAAGACGTGTACCAATTATGAATCACTTCAGAGCATGTATACCAATTGTTGAGAAAATATATGCATTTTAGCCTTAATGTGTAGTTCATGCAACTTTTGTATTCTTTTATATACATTTAAGCATATTTGAGATTACGAGTAATAGAACATACTGAAGGATTTCAAGAATTACTAATCCAATTTTTGTCTAGATGCATAATAGATGTCAATTTTTGACTTTTTAGTATATATGCATATTATTAATAATCGTTCAAGTAGCCATATTAAAGGTTAAAAAATTCTTCAAGAAAAAAATAACAAACTTCTATAAGTTAGAAAATCATTTGCTCATTCATGATCTGTTAGTAAAACATTCAATTAATGACATGCTTAAAGATGAGAAATAAGCACTTGAACATGTTCAAGGATTCTTCAAAGCAAACATTTTAAGCATATATTACACACAAGAATAGTAATTATATATAATTGACTCCTGTATGTAACTAAATTTAATGCTAAGGGATAAAAATTTAATAGCATTGGTTTAGTGATTATCTCAATTGTTCCAAGCTTTGATGATATGCTCATTATGACTTTAAGGATCATAGTTCCTTGTGTTTGAGCATTTCTTAATGGTTTTGGCTTTATTTGAAGAGGTTGCATACTTTGTTTGCTTCTTTTTGTTTTATAAATGTTCATCTTTCAAGAATACTTTATCTTTATGAACCTTACAAAACTTAATGAAACTCTTGGCAAAAGATGAGCATCAGAGGTTCCAACATTTTAATTGTAAAAGAAAAAAAATTCAATAAGCTAATGTTTTGTTAGAAAATGAAGATGTTTAATGAGCTGAATGATATTTGGAATAAGTGATAGCAAATATTGCTGAATGAAAAACATTTAGCATGTATTGTAACAATCGATTACAAGAAAATAGTTTCATTAAAGGCATAAAAATAAATCATGCATAGAAAATCTTGTACTTTTTTGCATTATGAAGCAATATGAGCATTTAATTACATAATTCATGCATCTAACTTGTGAAACAATTATCAATGAATCAAGTATAATGTTTAAGCATGCAATAAGTTATGAAATGATGTTTATCAAGGTGTAAAAATCATAAAAATGAAGCATTTCAATTGAAAACCCATTAAAGAGATCAATTTTGCATTTAAGAACCAAAACAGCGTGATTTTGGCCAAAATTCACTACTTGTATCGAGATAGCTATTTTTTGTATCGATATAAAGTTCATTGTATCAATATAATCTAAGTTCTTTTTTTGTTTTTGTTTATTGTATTGATACAAGGCTCTAAATATCGATATACGCCTTAAGTTTTTTAAAAAATGCTTAGAAAAATATGCAACTTGGCTTACCAACATCCATGATTTGATATTCTAATGCAAACCTTTGATTTTAAAAATTTGAAAACAAATATAATTGATCAAAAGTTTGAATAAAACAACTTTTAAAATGAAGTTCGAACGAATTTCCATATTTGGTCACAAAAATAAGGCAATATGCAACTAAAGTTCTCAAAATAAAAGATTTTCATTCAAACCACATGTGCAAAAATTTAAAAGCATTTTCAATTTACAAACACTTGCTTAAACCATAAAATATGAGCAAACAACATGATCAACCATATTAAGCCTCACAAAGGTGAATCATCAAAGAGTCTTAAGAACTTTCTAGGAGCACGGATTATGGTAAAAAATTATATATGCAAGCTTTATATGCTCCCTCTAAGGATATGAATATAATTCACTCATCCAATAAAGCTTGCTTAGTACTCAAGAACATAAAAACATTAAAATCAAGCTTTTATAAAATCATGCTTGAGTTTATACTCTATACATATTTCATAAATCAATTAAACATATCATCATTAAGCACTTAAACATCAAATGCGTATATAATTAAGCACTTAATCTTCAAGTGCATCTTTCAATAAGCTCATACATATTCAAGATGAAGATAAGTATTTTTATTAAATTATTTTGCATCAAAATAATATTAAAAAAATATTGTTCAATAAAGAAAAATAAATAGACATATATATATATCATGAATATGTAACTATATATGATAAAACAAGCTTAAGGCTTAGAAGTTACTCATCACACTTTCTTGTATGTCTAGAGCATCCATTTGTATTGATTTGCTCTTTATTGCTGCAACATACCTACAAGAGACTTTCACTTGCATTTTGGTACCCATATTGCTTTAGGTCCTTGAACATTAGTTTCAAAGCCTTTTGTTCCCTTAGGAATCCATACTTGTCAAACTTTAAATTTTGTTCTTTTCTTAACAGAACAAGTATGCACATTATGATGATGAAAATTGTAATTTAAGCAATTGGTTATATTAACTTGAAAAGATTTTTCTAAAATGATTTGCTTTTCTTGTTCCAAGCTTTCAAATTTGTTTTTCAAATCAACATTGACTTTCTCTAAAATGTTAATTCTTAGCTTAGGCCTTGAAGTCATTAAAATCATTTTTCAAGTCTTTATTTTCATTATCTAAAACAGGTTTTGATTTCAATAGTAAATCGTTTTCAACTTTTAATTTTGAAATTATTTTTCTTGTATTTAGAGTTCATTTCCTCAAACTTAACCGTAAGATCATCAGATGTATCTTGTAACTCATCAAATGTATATGAATTTAAACTTGGACAGTTTGGGATTATCTTGGGCTCATCAATAGCCATGAAACAAAGGTTGCCAATTTAGTCTTCCTTAGAGTCATCATCATCGGAAGAGTCACTATCATTCCAAGTTGCTATAAATGCCCTTTTCTTCTTCTTTTTCAACAATGGAAAATTAGATTTGCGTAGCCTAATTAGGTTTGATCATTGGGTAACTGAGCCTAATACTAACATAATCAGAAGGTGGCCACACTTTAAAGTGTTTCTTAGAGCCTAATTAAAGCTATTTTGAATAGCTTGTCCAAGATCGAGCCTTAATATTAACTTATTAATATTTGAACCCAATAGCATTCCAAAGATCGCTATTCCATGCACATAGCCCATTAGCAAGCCCAACTTGTAATAGTTCACAACTAAATTCTCTTGACTTGATAATTAGGTTTTTTAGCCCAACCCCTTAATTTACATGTTAGATAATTTTTTGACCTCAATAAAATAATTTAACTTCATGTAAATATTATAAAGCAATTAATTAAAAAATTATTATTTAACTTTTCCAAAAGCAATTATTTGGCTTTATTTAATAAAATTCCTAAAATAATGTCTACAAATAGACATTATCTCGATAAGACATTCTTATCTTTATCAGCATATTAAGACATCTCTAATTAGATTTCATAAATCTAATTTATATATTAAAATATTCTTAATTTAAATAATTCAATTAAGTCCTCCTTATTATACCTTTTATTTAATTAAATTGCACTTAATGAAATCATGGTTTTAATCTTATAGATCATCTTATTGTGTATGACCTATAGGCTTCCATCATAATCGCAATAAATATAATTACTTAATTAAGTGTATTTATATTTATAAACCAAGACTAGTTTCTAGCAAGGCATCATGGCAACTCAGTATGCAGGAAGAGTCAATATGACCTTTTTAAGAAACCTTTAGTAACTAGCCTCTCAATATACTTCTGTTATTTCTCCAAACATCCTAGAAAAACCTTGAGCATGGTGTACTATCTACTCATGTATTGATCCATATTAATTCCTACAGTTTTTTATGAACATTATGAATTTAGAGGAATAATTTCTTCTAAATTCATCATATGTTGGCCAATGACTTTATCAAGTTAATCAAAGCCAAGAACATATAAGATATGTCTCCAAAGTCCCTCGAAGTGATGAATTCTGTCTGGATCTTTTATTCACCTACCATATGGTTCATGTCATACCTGATGTAACCTAGTATCCATCCATTATGGGCTCATCCTAGATAATTCAAAGTATGACACTCCTCATACGAGATAACCTGGCATTACAAGTTTAAGAACTAATATACACAACTAGCACATAAGAACATATTCTGTAATACTTGAGTAACTTACACCAAATAGAATTCTCATACTGGCCATGTTCAATGATCTTGTTTCCATAACATAAGCACCCATATGCTATTCTTAAATATCTCTATACTTTAACTCATATGATATCAAAGAGTTGCATGCATCAATTGCATAGTGGCTTAGCATATGCTAATCTTTGTTCATTGTCAATGCCTTGTCTTAACAATACGATGACTAAGAATATTTTTGGAAACATGGCTTTGATTGCATAAGGATCTCATCATTGTTACTCTTACTAACATTCCAAAGCCATCGTGTTTCATAGGCTTTATCCAATTATTGCTTGCATGATTATTAATCATGCTAATAACATGAAGGAAGACATTGAATCACTAATATAAGTGATTAGTTTTCATTATCAACTCATATATCCTCATCCAATTTGATTGGCTTTAAGGCATATACTAACAAGATCCTTCAATGTTGCTTGCAAATTTTAGCTTTATGATTTTTACACATTACGATCGAAATTAGCTTTCTTTGAGTCAAAGTAAATATAAATAATTTAAGATTAATTTAATTTTTTGAATACAATTATTTGACTTTATTTAATAAAATCCCTAAAATCATGTCTATAGATAAACATTACTTTTATAATATGTTCTTATCTTTATTACCAAATTAAGACATGTCTAATTAGATTTCATAAATCTAATTTATGTTTTAAATTATTCTTAATTTGAACTAATTCAATTAAGTCCTCCTCATTATACATTTTATTTAATTAAATTGCACTTAATTAAATCCTAATTTTATCCACTAGATCATCTTATTGTGTGTGACCTATTAGGCTTCTATCATGATGGCAATATGTATACTTAGTCAATTAAGTGGATTTATATTTATGGACTAAGATTGGCTTCTAGCAAGGCATCACGACCACTTGATATGCACGAAAAGTCAATATGACCTCTTGAAGAAACCTTTTATTAACTAGCCTCTTAGTGTACTTTTGTCATTTTGCTAGATATCCCCAAAAGACTATGAGCATGATGTAATGTCTACTCATGTATCAATCCATATTAATTCCTATAGTTTTCGGTTAACCTGTTGAATTTATAAAAATAATTTCTTCTAAATTCATCATGCATTGGCTAATACTTTATCAAGTTAGCCAAAGCCAAGAACATATGAGATATGTCTATAATGTCACTAAGAGTGATGAATTCTCTCTAAACCATTTATTCACTTACCATATGATTCATTGCATACCCAATATAGCCTGCCTCAAATACCCATCCGTTGTGGACTTGTTTTAGATAAATCAAAATGTAATACTTTTCATACAAGATGACCTAGCATCACAAGTTTAAGGACTAGTATACATAATTGGCAAATGAAAACATATTGTCTATACACTTGAGTGACATATACCAAATAAAGTTCTCATATGGGCCATGTTGAGTGAACTTGTCTCCATAAAATAATCACTTATATGCTATCCTCAAGTATCTTTATGCTTCAGCTTCTATGAGATTAAAGAGTTTCATGCATCAGATGCATAGAGGCTTAGCATATGCTAGTCTTTGTGCATTGTCAATGCCCTATCTTGACAATACGATGACTAGGTATAATTTTAAAAACATAGCCGTGATTGCATAAGGATCTCATCATCGTAAGTCATTACTAAATTTTAAAGGCCATTGTGTTTTATAGGCTTCATCCAATTAGTGTTTGCATGATTACCACACCATTGACATCATGGAAAACCATGAATCACTAATATAAGTGATTAGCTTGCATTAAACATATATATCCTCATCCAATTCAATTGGCTCTAGGGCATATGCTAACAAGATTCTCCAAAGTTGCCTAAAAATTTTAGCTTTGATATTTCTACACACGAAGGTCAAAATTATCTTTCCTTGAGTTAAAACAAATATAAACAATTTAAGATTCATTTAATTTTCTAAATACAATTATTTATATTTCTTTAATAAAGTCCTTAAAACCATGTCTAAAAGCAAACATTATTTTGATAAGACATTTTTATCTTTATTACTATATTAAAACATCTCTAATTAGATTTCATGAACCTAATTTATATCTTAAATTATTCTTAATTGAACTAATTCAATTAAGACTTCCTCATTATATATTTTACTGAACTAATCATACTTAATTAAATCTCGATTTTAATCCAATAGATCATTTTACTGTGTGTAACCATTAGGCTTTCATCATAACGACAATTAATATAATTACTCAATTAAGTGTATTTATATTTATAGATTAAAATTGGCCTCTAGCAAGGCATCATGACCACTCTGTAAGGACGAAAAGTCAATATGACCTCTTTAAGAAACCTTTTAGTAACCAGCCTTGTAATGTACTTTATGCTTTCACCAAATATCCCAGAAAGACCATAAGCATGGTGTAGTGTCTACTCATGTATCAATATATATTAATTCTTGTAGCCTTTGGTTGACCTCAAGAATTTAGGGAAATAATTTTTTCTAAATTCATGACTTGGCCAATGACTTTATCAAATTAAGCAAAGCCAAAAACATATGAGATATGTCTGCAATATCACTCGAAGTGGTGAATTCTCTCTAGAGCACTAATTCATCCACTATATGATTCATGTCATACCTAATGTATCCTACCTTAAGTGTCCATCCATTATGGATTCATTTCTATTAGACCTTTTAATGGTGAATAAAATCAAGAAGGGGATAAATTAATTTTTCAAAATATTAGTAAATTAAAACTTTGATAAATAAAATTGAGAAATCTAAACAATAAATTTTGGAGTGCAAGTTAGTGAATAAAAATAAACAATTAAAGCAAAGGGAAAGAAGAAGCAAACTCAATGATTTATAGAGGTTCGGCCTTAATTGCCTACGTCCTTTACCTCGGTGTCCTTGCCTCGGATTTTCATAATTCACTAACTTAAATTGTTTACCTTTCAAGGATAAGGTATAAACTTTACACTCCCTATCATTCAAGGCTAAGATAGAAACCTCTACCCCTTATCTTTTATGGCTAAGATAGAACCCTCTCTCATTACTTTTGAAGGCTAAGTAGAAACCTTCTCTACTTTTCAATGGCTAAGTAGTAACCTCCCCTTTTTACAAGGATTTGAGTGTAAATAAATAAAACCTATAAAGGTTAGGTGTTTATAAGAATTTTGGCTTAAAAGATATATGTATCTAAAGATACAAAATGAAGAATACAAAAATAGGAAGAATTGATCTTATACAAAGATGAACTACATAGTAAAAATGATGGATAAAATGAAAGATATGACTCTAAGCACAATCTCTTGGTTATTCTTCTTATTGAAGGTGTTGGAGTGGCTTATTTATAGCCTTTGTCATGATTCTAGCCATTGGGAACATTTGGTGAAGAAATATAGCAGTTGGAGCCTTCAAATTGTCATTTCCCGTTGTTCCCCATGCCTCTATATCGATACAATTAAGTGGGTATCGATACATTATGTTTAACGGTCCAAAATATGATCGTTAAACAGTCCTGTATCGATACAAAAAGATCTGTCTCGATACATAAATAGTGTTGTATCGATACAAAATACTCTGCCTTGACACACTAACAGTGCTTTATCGATACAGAATGCTCTGTCTCGATGCATGAATAGTGATTTTTGCATTTTAAGGTTATTTAGCTACGGCTAAGTATTGTGTCAATACATACACATAGTATATCGATACATTCGCATCAAAATCAATTTTAAAAGGTTTTCATGACTTTAAAACATATAAAACTTACCTAAAAAGTATTTTATAAAAAAATATATTAAAAGAACATTTTTGAGTGATTGAAGGAGTTAAAATATTTTCTAGTATTTTTGAAAGTGTTTACTAAATATTTCATAGAAAGATACAAATCTTGAAAATAATTAAACACAAGCTAACTAAGCTTAAGTTTTAGTTATATCAAAAGTAAGATTAATGCAAAGCTAACAATCTCTCTCTTTTTGGTATGACAAAACTTAAAGTAAATTGGCTAGTAAAACTCCCCCTTAACATTTAAAGCTTTGTCAGTAAAACTCCCCATTAATAAAAGCATTATGGATTTTATTTTGGAACACTTAGCAATGGCATTTTTGGTCATGTCATATTTGGCTTCAAGAACACCAACACATAATATTAATGATTTTGATAATATAAATAATGTAAGCACATGTGAAATCCTCCTATTTGCTAGTATAAACACATATATAAATAAAGTACAAGCAAGCAAATTAGCCCCTAAAATTTTCTCCTTTTTTGGAATATCAAAAAGGTGAATGTAGATTAACTCAAAATTAAGGGTCTAATTTCAACAACAAATCTAGAACATTTAAGTATAAAACATTTAAGAACATGTCTACCAATTATGGAGAAAACATATGGAATTAAGTCCTAATGTGTAGTTCATCTGATTTTTCTATTCTTTTGTAGTCATTTAAGCACATTTAAGAGATAGAACATACTAATTGTTAAAGGATTTCAAGAATTATTAATCCAATTGGTGTTTAGGTGCACAATAGATCCAAATTTTTGAATTTTTAGTACACATGCACACTATAATAAATGCTATATGAAAGGTTAAAAAAATTCTAGAAAAACGTATCAAACTTTCATAGGTTAGAAAATCATTTGCTCATTTATGATATGGCAATAAAATCATTTTAGCAAACATTCAATCAAAGAACATGCTTAAATATGAGAATTATGCACTTAGAAATGTTCAATGGTTCATTCAAAGCAAACATTTT
>JBBYHO010023871.1:0-12095 GCA_038382025.1 Adansonia gregorii
AATGAATATATGATCTTGTAACTTAAGTTTAATGATCATGAACCTAAAAGGAATGATTTCTCATAATTCATTATGTTCTGGCCAACTTCTTTAAGTTGATGAACCATAGTCATGATCATTCGAGATATGTCTCTAATGTCCCATAGAGTAGTGAATCATCACTGAATCATTCATTCATCTTCATTATCTTTTATATTATACCCAAAACTACCCTTATTTGGTATCCATCTATTGTAGACTCATTCGTGATGATCTTTAAGTATAATACTCCACATACAAGATGAACTAGCATCGTAAGTTTAAGACTATTTATACAACTAGCGCATGAGAACATATTCTATTAGACATTTCAGTGACTAATACCAAATAGAGTTCTCATCGAGCCATGTTCAGTGAACCTGTTTCCAAAACACAAGCACTTATATGCTATCCGCAAGTATCCTATATACTTTAACTTCAACGAGATCAAATAGTCTTATCCATCTAATGCGTGGAGGTTTAGCTTATACTAGTCTTTGTGCATTATCACTGCCTTGTCTTGATAATACGATAACTAAGAACATTTTTAGAAACACAACTTTAATGCAAAAGATCTTATCATCGTAATGGTTTATTATCTTCATAAGGCCATTGTGTCTTAAAGGCTTTATTGATGCTTTTCTGAAAAAGTTCGAACAGGTTCCTTTAGCATAAAAGGAGTCAGAGGGGTGTCAGAGTTATTACTCTAGGACACTTTTCGATGGTTAAAATAGTTTTTGGATTTTTAGAGACTAATATAACAAAAGAGACTAGAAAAAGGAAAGGTGGTTTTGCCATGGGTTTATTTACCCTTTTATAGGTATTAGTGGGGAATATGCTATCAGATGATAGAACTAGGAGTCAACTAGTGCCAAGATAGTTGTCAGGCTACCGTGTCCTATAGTCGAATATGTCAATCAACCGTTATTTAAAGAGAGGTATCAGCTTTGAGGTTGTGTCATTATCGGGTGGTCACATCTATGTCTCTTTATATTTTAATGATAAAAAAATAGATTGGTAGCCTTTGTGTTTAAAATGGCCGTTCGGGCAATGATACAAATTATTGATCATCCAAATAGCATAACAATTATCGCTTACAGCTAAAATATAATCATAAAGTGACTAGTGTTATAAGCATTGGTCGATAATGCATGGCATATGAGGTCATAAGAATTCAAATGGGTTATAAGTTATTACAGTTGTAATTATAGCATGACAAGAAAAAGGGAGAATGTTTAGGGGGATGTTTCAGTGGCGTGGCATGACAAAGAAAGGTAAATGATAGGTAGACATATGACTCATGGAGAGAATTTTAGGGATGATTTTTTAGTGATACAGTGTGATAGAAGAGTAAGAAATCATAGGTAAACACATGGCGATAGGGGAAAAGTGGAAAGACAGGATGATAGTGGTCTGATGTGATAGAAAAATGAGTAATCACGGGCAGACACTTAGGGCTTAGGGGAAATGTGGAGGGACAGTTATCAGGGTAAGGTTAGGTGGCTATTTAAGGGGAGGCTAGGGTTTCATAAATGGATAGTGTTATGTGATTAAAGTGGAAGTTAGGTTTATTATGAGTAGAGAGTTTGTGTGCTTTCGATCATTATCGGTTATCGTGGGTTTTTATGGGTATTAATACATTTACGAGTGTAAGTAACGCTTAAAAATGATAAAGCTAAATTTGGTTTCTTCGATTAATGTGAGGATTTTGACGTGTTTTAGTTGCTGTGGTTGCAGTAAGCAAGTGCTGCGAGTGCTAGCAAGGGGTGCTATATATCTATGCTTATGTTGTTTGAACGAAAAGAAAATATTCTGCTAAGTTTTCATTCTGCACTTAAATTAGTTTTTAGGTTGGGTCAGCGATGGCTATGGTTTGAGGGTGGATGGTAAGGGAAGGTTGGAGATAATGCATCAAATCGATCACAAAGAAGGGTATGTTGAAGAAATCTGGTCAAAAAGTAAGGAATTGAGTGAAAGGGTTAAGTATGGGATGAAGAGGCAATCAACCAATGGTGTAGGAGAGCGATCTACAAAAAAGTACCATGACAGTTCAACGAGAAAAGGGTGTCGAGATGTGAGATATGGATACTTTATAAACATGCAGACTATGCGCAGGAAGATGCATGACTAGGGCATTGATCTAGAAAGATATAAAGTGCTAGAGGCAATGCCAAGGCAGAGGGCTACGTTTATTAAAGAATATAGTGTGATGTTTTATCTGCACATTTTCAAATAGGGCGTCCATTTACCTCCTAACACTTTTTTCTGTGCTCTACTTATAAGGTACAATGTGTTACCCAACTAATAGAAGTTGAATAAATGGGCAATCCCTGTGACATATTTCCTAGTCTGCAAAGAGAAGGGGTGGCTATCTTTGATAGGGGTTATGAAGGAGATATACTTTTTGAAGCAAAGCAAGCCATGCTTATATTTCTTTCAAGCGGGAAAGAAAAGGAAATTGGTGGTAAACATACCGTCGAATGCCCATTTAAAAAGGGAGCAGTATTATATTGTGAGAAAAAAATGAGCACATCGTAGGGTTTTTTGATAAAGTAGGGTCGTAGGTCATTATCGAGCAATGAAAGGTTAAACTTGAATGAACAAGAATGGGAGCAGGTAAAATTTTTCAAGCATGACCAAGTGAGTTATAGACAGTACCTTATGTTACATAATGTACAAACAAGTTACGTAGTATTGGATCTTATTAACATGTCGAAAGGGCTAGTGCATGCTCTGGGCTAGCCAAAAAGGTGATAACTACTCAAAATGCAAAGGGATATAGCTAGTGAGTTTACTAAGGTGCATGAGTATCAGTTTGCTATTCTAGTGCAACTTGAATGATAATGCCGTGTCTATGCACGTGAGGCCATGGTAGCAGAAGAGATAGAAGATATGATGGAAAGACCAAAGGCTTTCGGGCATCTGGCAGATAGATTATTGAGAAAAATGTTAAGAAGTTTTCTATTGGTCACCTAAGTAGGGAAGCTGATAAGGGCTAACCACCCCCTCTAGCGAAAAAAGGTATTTGCTTATGTACTTTGTTTGAATAGAGAAAATGGTAGCTCATATATGACTTTATTATGCCTAGGTCAAGGATGAATGCAATATAAGCAACCTTAACAGAATGGGCGATGAAGTAGGTGGTTGCAAAAAAAGTAGCTATGCATTAATTCAAATGAAGGTGGAATATGGGCATGGAGTAGGCAAATGTAGCTATGCCCTAGGCAATGAACATGGGTTAGGAAAGTGGGTCAATGGTTTCTTTTGTTATAGCTTTTATGATGCCAATAGCACCTTTAACTATAAGAGTTAAAAAAGTTTGAGTAACGGGTCATCACAGTCATTTAGGATGATGAGCAACTCATCGACTAGGCTATGCTTAGTTCTTAGTGGGTTGAGTATTGGTAGTCAAGTTAGTCCTGGAATTCTAAAGGAAGGGAAGATGCCTAATTTTGAGTTTGCCTTTAGGTAGGCAGTAAAGAAAGTGGCCTCGAGTGACTAGGCATTGTTGAATAGAATGAGCCTTAGATAGAACTTGAACACAACCTTGATTAGCTTAGTAGAGGTGAGGAGCATGTGTTATTAAGATTGAGTAAGCAGTTAAAAATGGTCATGGTTTTGATACTTGTTGTATTTGATGCAGGCATTGCACTAGAAGAAGACGTACATATACCAGATGAAAGGTTGGTAGGAAAAGTTCAAGCAACAGGTGATAAAAATAATAGAGTTGGATGGCTAACTAGGGAAAAGAGGCAAATTCCAAGTTGAAGGCCTCATTGAAAGAGATTAAAGAGAAGTGATTGTCCAAGATTGCAGAGTTGCTTCTTAAGGTAGAAAAGACAAAGGCAACAACTGTGGATTTTGCAAAAAAGATAAAGGATCGTGAAGCAGAGTTATAGTCTGCTAAGGCAAAAGTGACCAAGTTATAGGCTTAGCTTGACAAAATAGAGGCTCACATAAGGCAGAATTAGAAAAGTAAGAGGAGCAAATTTTTGACGAGTTATTTACTACAGTGGATTCATTTGAGTAAAGTACTTTGTATTGGGTTTAACTGCTACAAGGTCCCCTCGTTTTGAGAGCGTTTGACTTAGGTCAATTGTGTATGTCGCCAAAAAGGTTTAAAGTGTAATGCTCAGCCAGTACGAGGTAAAAAAAGGGTGATTAAGAGATGCAGCCTTTATTTTTCCTATGTCGGAAGAAGCTAAAGTGAGAGAGTTTAGCGATGAGGCTAGCAAGCAAGCTGTTTCATCGGCCATAGAGAATTGATTGGGATTTTTTTTTGTATGTAGCCCTATGTTTATGAATAAAAGATTTCATTCATGTTGGAATTCTATGTTTACTGGCAAACTTGGTTTAAAATGCGCAAGTGTAATCACGATTATGCTAGTCATTTAGTTTACTAGTAGTGATTATGTTTTATAAGATGTTTGCCATGAGGGCAATCAAGTGACTCAGTGTCACTATTTGGAGGCCTTGGTAGCTATTTAAGTGATTTGGTACTGCGATAAGAAAAATAATCATGTTGCCAGTGTAACAAATAAGTGACTCGGTTCATACTTTAAGGGGCCTTGGTGAACATTAGGGGGACTAGGTATCGTGTGTTGAAAATAAAGAGAAGGAATGGGGCCTTGATGGCTAAGAGCAATAAATTTCTCTAAAAAGCCACTCACGTGTATTATTTCTTTAAGTGGATAATGTTTCAAATATTAGAGATTATTTTTCTAGCCAAATCTATTAACTTGTACATTTTGAATCCAAGAACCTTAAATATTTGATGTGGGCCTTCCCAATTTGAAGATAGTTTCTTCCGTCCATTAACTAGGTGACTTGCTTCATAATTTTGTAAAACCAAGTCACCAACTTAGAATTATCTATTGCAAACATGTTGATTGTAATATCTAGAGGTCTAGTGTGCCCGTACCATCATTTTGATGGCAGCGTCTTCCCTGGCTTCTTTTAGCAAATCAAGGTTGGCCTTTAGGTATTCTAAATTAAGTTGATCATTAGTGCTGCAGGTGCTTAAGCTATTGACCTCTACTTCAGTGAGGATAGCTGCTTCAGTACCATAAGCAAGGCTGAAAGAGGTTGCTGCAATTGCTTAGGCTTCTGTTGTTCTGACCACCTACAGTATGCCTGATGTCTCTTCCACCCATGTGCCCTTTGTGTCAATTAGCTTTTTCTTTAATGGTTGCAGGATATTCTTATTCATGGATACTACTAGCCATTTAACTGAGGATGAACAACTGAAGTGTGGACTAGATAAATATAGAACCTAGTACAGAAGTCGTGTAGTTTATCGACCAAAAGTTGTTTTTCATTATACACTATAAGTACATTGGGTATGCCGAATCGATAAAGAATATATTGCCAAATAAAGCTCTTATAGTTCTAGCAGTGATAGTATCGACGTGTTCAGCTTTTGCCCATTTGGTGAAATAATCGCATACAACGATCAAGAATTTTCATTGAGAGGTCACTAGAAGGTTGAGGCCCAAGATGCTGATCCCCAATACATAAAATGACCATGGATTGAAGATTTGTTCTAGTGTTTTTGCAAGCTGGTGAGGGATTAAAGTGAACCGTTGACCTTTTTCACATTTTTTGATGAGTTTTGTTGCACCCTTTCTCATTGTAGGCTAAAGCTCTTCCTCTTAGATGGTTTCCACAAACGCCTTCATGTATTTTTCTGAATACATACTTTGCTTCGAAACGGCCAAGCATCTGAGTAAATAGGGAAGGTGAAAAACTTTTTGTATAGGACATAGTTGATGATTGTGTATATATTAGCCCTCTTTTCCAAGCATCTTTGGAGCAACGGGTCTGTCAGGGTTTTATTTTCTTTATGGAAGGAGATAAAAGGTGTCATTCAATTTTCCTCAATGTCGGTCACGATTTCTGTATGTGCTTATCGTAGCTAGGCATTGAGATGCATTTGAGTAGGACCTTCCCTTTAGTGGAGAGTTTCATAGTTCTTAGCATGTTAAATAAGTAGTAAGGCGACGACAGTCTTATTAGAAGCTACAAAATACATGTACAGCTATTTTTCTTGCTTGGGGTTGGCAAGCAGGGTTGGTAAGAACAAATATTTTTTAATTTGTCGAAGGACTCTTGACATTCCATCAACCATTTATACCTGGTCGCTCCCTTAGGTAGCTTAAAAAAAGGCAACATTTGTCAACATTGGAAATAAAACGATTTAATACGGCTACTCTACCTGTTAACCACTATATTTCTTTGTTTGATTTTGGAGGGCTTATCTAAAGTATGCATTTATCTTCTTTGAGTTCACCTTTACCCCTCGTGAAAGATTATGAATCCCAAAAATTTTCCTACAGTGACTCCAAACACACATTTGAGCATGTTGAGCTTTATTTTATACCTACAAAGTATGTTTAAGGTCTTTGTCAGATCATCAATGTATTGCTAGAGGGAGGAACTCTTGACTAACATATCATCATATATTTCCATAAACCGCCCTATTTAACATTTGAAAAGTTTATTAACTAGCCATTGATATGTAACTCTAGAATTTTTTAGGCTAAAATCATAACTTAATAACATAAGGTGCCATCTTTAGTGATGAATGCTATTTTTTCTTAGTCCCATGATCTATTTTCACCTGGTTGTACCTAGAGAAGGTATCCATGAAGCTCAAAAGCTTATTACCTGCGAAGGCATTGATGAGCCAGTCTATGACCTGAACTGGATAGTTGTCCTTTGTGTATGCTTTGTTAAGATCTGTAAAGTCCATGCACAATCGCCATTTCCCTGTCATTTTTTTGACCATGACCATATTGCTAGCCATTCAAGATACTTGGCTTCTTGAACATAATTGGTGGCTAAAAGCTTATCTACTTCCTCACGAATGGTTGTAAAATATTTTGGGGCAAAGCGATGCATCTTTTGTTTGACCAGTGTAGCCTTAGGGTTAATATGGAGTGAATATAGGATGATTGTCGTGTCTTTCATAGCATATCAACCGTTAACCAGGCAAAGACGTTTGTATTATCGTAAAGGAATTTTTCTAAGAGGCTTTTCTCTTACGGACTAAGTGAAGACCCAATGCTGGTGGATAACTCTATGTCTGAATCATAAAGGGTGAGTTTCTCTATTTCTTCTACTGGTTAAGGCTTGTACTCATAAAATCCACTTAAGAGATCTAGGGTTTCAAGTGTGATAGCCTGTGGTTGGGTAGCATAATTATATTGATTGACAATTGCATTGCATCATATTGATGGACTTCCATGGTGGTCGCTTGTCTTGTAGCAAGTTTGATTGACAAGAGATGGCATTGGTGGGTGATTTTTTTATTGGATTACAAGTATCCAATCCCTATTGGGGTAGAGAATTTGATGGTGAGGCAGTGCACTATGATCACCATCTTGGTTTTCTTCATGAGTGGCCTGCCTAGTATGACGTTGTAGGCAAAAAGCTAATCAACCATGAGGAAATCAACCATGATGGTGATTGAATGATCATTGTCACCTAATGTAATAGGCAATATGATCATCCCTTTAACTGGGATTGGCTAGTTGGTGAACCTGTAAATCAAGGAGGACAGTGTTAGGTAACCATTGTCAAATCCCATTTGATGGAAAGCATCCCATTGTAAAACTTCAATTGCGCTGCCATTATCAACAAGGATCCTATTGACTTGATAGTTGCCTATGGTGGCAGAAATAATGACCGAGTCATATCTCCTATTGGATAAGATATGAGAGCCTGCCTCAGTGAAGCTGACTTCCCAGTTGGGTTATTTGAGGTGTTTAAAAGCTACATCTATGACCATGACACTATACAAGTGCGATTTATGTTTTAACCTGCTAGTAGCCCACTTTTTTTATTATGCTAACAATCATGATTATGGCATCCATAATTGACTATTTATTTAGCACGACTTCTTGGTGCTTGTTGGGTGAACGTGCCTAATCTCTGCTGTTGGTTTTTTTTAGCGAATTGCTTAATCACTACTTTCATACTAGTGATTTGATTACATTTTTTTAGACTGATACAATTTTTCATAATGTAACCTATGTCACTGTGGAAGTTGTAACATTTTTTAGGGTCGCACTTGCTATGATCACCTTTCATTGGCAGAGGTCGCTTAATTAAGCCGTCTCGCATGATAGTATTGAGAACTTACGATTTAGAGGTGGTGAGGGGTGTATGATTCATACTTGGTGTATGGTGGCATCCACACCTATTTTTGTTGGTATGGGAGCTATTTTGTGGTTGCCTTGTTTAAACATTTCTCAAGTGCCGAGGACTAGGGTGGTTGAGTCATTTGTTGGGCCTTATGCTATGATCACCTTTTGAGTCCATCTCCTAATGCTAGGTTTTTTATTTGTAATTTCAATTTCCTCAGCTTTGGCATATTTTTGCTCCTTTTTATAAAGCTAGTATAATTTGGTGGGTTATGCATCAATGAGGGCATACTTCAAGTATTTGTAGCAGACGCCTACTATGAAGGCCTAGGTAGCCCATTTGTCGTTAAGATCATACAACTTTAGAGTGCCAGTGTTAAAATGCTTGATGTAATCCTGAATAGTTTCATCGAGATTCAGTTGAATAGTCATTAAACTGGCAAAAGTTCTGGCAGCTACCCTATAACTACTAAAATAGGCGAGAAAGTGCCTGCCCAATTGGTCGTAGTTGGTGATAGAACCCGAGTTGAAGGAGTACCACCATGTGTGTGTCAGACCTTGAAGTGTTGTTGGAAAGATGTGACACTATACTGCATCTGGACATCACATAGGTTATGAAATGCACGAAAATAATTTAGGTGGTCCGCTAGATTAGTTTTGCTATCATACATGCCAAGGGAAAGTTTAACTTTCCTAGTAATAGATACTTGATGGATGGCTATAGACAAAGAATTACGCTAATCAAGAAGCCATTCCCAATTATCCTTTCGAGGTTCCATAAAACTTTTGATTTCCTGTTTGAGGGCGGCTACCTTCTAGGCAAGGTCCAAATGCTAGGGTGATAGGTGAGGGCCATTAGTATTGCAAAAGGTCCCTAATGGCATCTATCGTAGAGTTAGCATGGAGCAAGAACTTTCCTCAGCCATTGGGCGGGATAGATGATCTAGTATGGTAGGTCAATCTTATGGTTATGGATTTAGAAGGTTTTCAGTGGGTTAAATTAGTTAGTTGACTAGTTATCTATTTTGGTGATTGATTTAGGGTTAATGAGTTGGGCTAGTTAAATTTGGGATTGTTAGATGGCGCCAACTGGCTTGCGATGGCTTGGAATTAGGCTTAATAGTAGTTGGGGTGTCCTATTGATGATGATAAGGCTGGGAGATTTATTATATATATTGGTGGTGGTAAGGTGGTATTAAAGTGGTTGACCATAGGTGTTGGGGCATCCACAGCTATATGAGGGTGTTTGTAGTTATAGGGATAGTTGTGGTCATATTGCTTGGGCCTACTGATTGGTTATGGTGGGGGCCATGGTAGAAATTGGCAGGGTTAGCCCTAGTAGATTTTGATAATAGATGAGAGGTGAATGGGTCAATCAAGAAGGCACAGGTATTGATATCTAGGGGCATCAATCAAGAAATAATCCTTGATCCGATTATCATCAAACACTAATTTGGCCTTTTTACCTTTTTTTAAAAACCTTGAATCCTAGCCTAAATTAAATTCCTCAAATGTTCCTTTTAATCATGCATGGCTATTCAAACTAATAACTCTACTCTTCAAGGAATGTTCTTTTGGAAAATTTTAAGCTTCTTAACGGGTATGATGAAGTTGTCAAAAAAAGAGGTCAAAAAAGAAAGAAAAAAAAAAGGTTAAGAAAGAGAAAAAAGAAGCTCTAGGGTTGTTCATGAAGCTAACACTTCCATGCATCTTATTAGTTACTATCCTTAATTTTTGTATCACTTACATGTCAAGATACCATCTTCTTTTTCTAAGCATGTTTTCTATGTTCATTGTCATGAATGTCATATTCAATTCATAATATAATTGTTAAGATGCTTGTTTAATGAAGTTTAAAACCTTTTTTTCAAAAATCCCCCACGTTAAGGCTATGTTAACTTTAATAAATAAGGATTAACATAGGCTTAGGGATTTTAATTCATTGGTCTTCCATTCTTGAAAAAAATCAAGTCTTTTATCTTTAGATTTAAGGGTTTTTGAGGCTAAATGTTTTATTTTTAGAAATAAAATGTCTTTTAAATGTCTTAGATTGTTAATCCCTTGATTTGCTAAAGAAAACCCATAAAACTAAAAACCCCTCGATTTTGCCTTGATTACACTGTAACCATGATTTGAAAAATCATTTTCAAACTCTAAACTATTTTTCATAAGTTTTATGATATTTTTCCCTAAAAGGGCATTAAATTAGCTTTCTAACAGTATTTCACTTGCCTTTAAATCATCTTGGATAAACGAGAAACAATTTTTCCAACTAATGTTGTTTGGAACCCCTAAATCAGTGACTTGCTTTCTATTTAGGCTATTTTGGCCCATAAGATGATTTTTTTAAAATATTTTCCTAAAAGTTTCATGAAATTCCCTCCCCAGAATGTATCGTTTGCAATTAAAAATTTTGTATAAGTTAGGAACATTTTTTAAACTTCATCATACCCTTTCTCTTGCATGTACTATCAGTGTTGCAGTTGATCCAACTTCAAAAATTATTTCTACATTGTAGACACCTTATTTTGTTCAGATCAATTTTTGGCATCCTAAGACATAATTAAAAGATGACAGAATCAAGAAAAATTTAACAAATGGGTATGCCTGCCAGGTCCGTGTCATCAGGCACTATTACGTGACTTAACGCTAGGCAAAAAATTTTTTTTTGGAGGTTTAAAATGCCTGTAGGTCATATTTAAGAAAAATGTAAAAATGAGGCATCGAAGGTCACTATTCGAGGTGTCATTGGACTCTTCAAATGAGTATACAAATCAATTTCCCACTATTTATGACCAAGGTAAGGTAACTCAAGAAGCCACAGGTACGCACAAGTTATCTTCATGCATTGGTATTGATACCAAGCTCTTACACTACTAAAAAATCAAATTTTCACTTGAAATATCAATACAAGAGGGTTTGGTATCGAGACTTAGTGAGAAGTATCAATATTTAGTGAGAAGTATCGATACTCATCATGTTTATATTGATATAGAACTTGGTAGTAACTAAAGTTTATGATTTTGGCCAAATGTATCAATACTCCTGCTCGAGTATCGATACAAGTCCATAAAGAATCGATACACCTTTAAGTCTTGAGACTAGAAACTTTTTTGGCTCTTGGTATTAATACATGCTTCATTGTATCTATGCTCATGAAAAAAATCACCTTACGTATCGATACAAAATGTTTTGTATGGATCGAGCTATTTTTCAGCCATTGCACTATTGATTCAAAATTCGATTCAAACATATTTCTTGCACCAAAAGTCATCAAAAATTATGCCATGCTTCATCTGCAGGCTTGTAATTGGATTTAAACAAAATTCTTTTAGGCCAAAATAGCAAATGACAAGGGATATTTCATGACATTATGCAAATTGCCAAAAGGTAAGGCTAAATTTTCTCCATGCTTAGTTGCATAAAGTAGCCTCGATTCAATATTTTTGTTGAGCAAACCAATGGGTTTGCATGGTAGCTGAGCATAGTACTTGATCTTTGCATGAGGTACATGCATCGAAACCTCAAAACGCCCTTACTTTTTGCATCTTTTGTCTTAATAATCATATGGCTATATAAGCCAACCTTAGGCTCAACTAAACAAAAAAGAGGAAAGAAAGAGAAACCCTACCAAAAACACTCTCAGTAGCAAAATCACTTATTTTCAGACATTTATTTAATATTCTTTAGGCACCAAAAACCAAGAAACCCCTCTTTATTCTCAAAACTCCTCAAAACCATCACCCAAAGCCCTTCTAAAAACCTCAATTCCATTAATATTCCTTTTCAAAACTCTTTTTCGTCCATACCCTAACTAAAACCCCCCTTTTTCATCATTATCTTGCTATTTAACCTCAAAAAGTGAGTTCAAAGTTGCTATTTAAAGAAAAAGGCTGATGAAACTTTTATAATTTTTCACACATTGCTCTGCAT
>JBBYHO010023902.1:0-12093 GCA_038382025.1 Adansonia gregorii
AGCAAACATGGCTTGAAGTGATATTGTAAAAATGATATATGATGGTAATGTGAATGCATGATGTGGAATACTATAATGATTATATGATGTGAAGTCTAATATGGAAGATGGCCATAGTTCTCTTTGTATGTCATTCAAACTCTCATAAGGAATGCGATTTGTCTTTAATGCGACTATGGACGAGAATCTTCCTTATCCTGCTGGGGATTGTAGGTTGTCCCAACTCTATTAGAGATATGACCAAAAAATTAGTCTCAAGAACTTGGACTATCGCATTTCTTGATTTGGGAGGCTTAATTATTTTCCTGACAAATGGAAGGCATTGTCAACAATTTGGAGACTATTCGACTGATTAGGTTTATGTCTCTAGGTTTGATAGGATTCTGATAGAATGCATGGGTTGATTTTTTTTGGTTAGCCTAAAATGGTTTCTCTTGAGATGAGGCTTGTGAAAGCAAGGAATGGTTTAGTGTATAGTTATGTCAAATGGGTGTTTGGATGTGACAAGTGCATAATCTTGATGATTAACACATAAGCAGAGTTTCTTGTGCTTTTCTTTTCCTTTTGATGTAATGTCAAGATATCCTTATGCATATTTTAGTTAATTATCAAACATTATCAACTAAATGACAAGTGCAACATGAATTGTATGGAGGTCAAAAGAAGCAAGGTTATATTTATTTATGACAACAAAGAGACATAACTTAATATACTATTTGACAAGCAATTAATAAAGTAGTGAGAAAGATGATCTTTTGGGCGAAAGATACCCCTGACAACCGTCACATAGATGTTCTTTAGGTGCTTTTTAGAATCCTTCTCGAACAATGAATGTGCCTAGCATGAACTGATCTTTGAAAGATCTTTAGGATTGCTTTACATTGTCTTGTGGGTGTTCTTGATTCATGCCCTATCCAAATTAATCCTCTTCAGTTGCCCTTGCAGGTTTTCAAGGGTTGGTTGCCTAGATGCCCTTTTCAGATTTTTATCTAGGCCCCTTTTTATTTTTGTTTGTTTGTTTGTTTTTTTTTGTTCTTTTTTGTTTTTTGTTTGTTTTTTATTTTTTTGTTTTGTTTTTTTTGAAAGATGCCTTTTCAGGTTTTTGCCTTCTACGTATAATATTTCTTAACAAAATCTAACTTGACTAGGTTGGGCAAGACATTGCCATCCACTTTTTACAAAATTAGGGCCAATCCAGAGAAGGCTTACGTCACGACATACGGTCCTTCCCAATTAGGGGTCCCTGCACATCTTTGTGAATTAGGAGGATTTTCTTCAATACCAATTCACCTGGGTGAAATTATTATGGATGCATCTTTTTGTCGTGGGCTCCGATCATTCGTTTTTGATACATTTGGCCATGGTAAATAGCCTTCATGCATTTTTCCTTGATGAAATTAAGCTAGTCATATCTGTTCTTGACCTATTCGGCTTCTTCAAGTTTAGTTTCTATCAAGACTCTGAGAGAAAGGCTCTCAACTTCAATAAGCAATACAGCTTCCATCCCATGGACAAGAGAAAATAGAGTAGCACTCGTAGAAGTGCAAACTGAGATCTGATAGGCATGAAGTGCAAAGAATAGCTTCTCATGCCAGTGTTTCTAAGTATTGGCCATTTTCTCAACTATTTTTTTGATGTTTTTGTTGGCTACCTTAACTGCCCCAGTCATCTTTGGGCGATAAGGGATAGAATTATGGTGCTGGATCTTAAATTGCGAGCAGACTGCTTGCATCATTTTATTATTTAAGTTGCTTACATTGTTTGTGATGATTTGGTTCAGGAGGCCATATCTACAGATGATGTTTCGCTTGACAAACCTACAAATGGTCGATCTAGTGACATTAGCATATGAGGCAGCCTCCACCCACTCAATGAAATAGTCATTTGCTACTAAGACAAAACGATGCCTATTCGAAGCTTTGGGGGTGATTGGACCGATCACGTCCATGTCCCACATAGAGAAAGGCCATAGGGCCATCATGACGTGAAATGGCATTGGAGGGACATGGATCTTGTTAGCATAGATTTGACACTTATGGCATTTTCAGGCATAATTGATGCAGTCTTTTTCAAGGGTCAACTAGTAATAACCCACTCTCATGATTTGCTTGGCCATCCGATGTCCATTAGCATGCATGCCACAGAACCCTTCATGAACTTCTTCTAGGATCTTTTTGGCTTCAGGAGTATCAATGCATCTGAGCAATACATGATCATGGTCCCTTTTGTACAAGACTTTTCCATCGAGAATAAATCCCATAGCCAGCCTTCTAATCTTTTATCATTCTTGATTGCCTGTTTGGGATATTGCTGATCCTTGATGTAACAAAGGATGTTATAATACCATGGTAGGCCATCATTCTCTTTTTCAATGCTATGAAAATGAACTAGAGTTATGTAGATGCTTATCTGGATAGGAGCAGTGTCCGACTCCTAGTTGACTTTAAACATGGATGATAATGTAGCCAAAGCATCAGCTATTTGGTTCTCTTCTTAAGGTAAGTGTCGAAAACTAATATCATCAAATTCTTTCTTAAGTTCTGCTATTAGCTTCCCATACTATGTCAGCTTGGCATCATGAGTTTGCCACTTTCCCTTCAATTGGTAGATGCCTAAGGCTGAATCATCGAACACCCATAATATCTTGATATTCCTCTTGATGGTTGCTTGAAGCCCCATAACACAAGCTTCATATTCTACGATATTATTCGTGCAGTCAAAATTTAGTCTTACTATGAATGGATAATGGCTCTCGTCGGGTGACATCAATATTGCCCCGATTCCATGTCCTAGAGCGTTTGATGTTCCATTAAAATACATCTTCCAAGATTGATCTTGGTTGGAAGGGTCTTCATTCTTAGAAATGCACATTAGATCTTCATCTGAGAAGCCAAAATTTAAGGGTTCATAGTCATTTACCACTCGACTTACCAAAAAGTCAGCTATTGCACTACCCTTGATGGCCTTTTAACTAATATAGGCAATGTCGTATTCAGAAAGCAGGACTTGCCATCTAGCTAGCTTTCCTGACAATGCAGGGCTTCGCATAGACACTTGATAAAATCAAGCCTTGTGATCAACCATGTAGTGTGATACAGCATGTCCTGCCTAAGTCTTTTGGCTGTCCATACTAAAGCACAACATAACTTCTCAACTGCGAAGTAATTGTACTCGCATTTCATAAACTTTTTGCTTAAGCAGTAGATTGCTTGTTCCTTTTTTCCTGACCCATCATGCTACCCTAATACACAACCCATAGACTTGTCAAAAACTGCCAAGCAAAGGATTAAAGGTTCATTGGGCACCGGTGGCACAAACACTGGTGGGCTTGGCAGATAATACTTGATTTTATCAAAAGCTTCTTGACATGCCTCGTTCCACTCTCTTGGATTCTGTCTGTAAAAAAAGCTGAAAGATAGGATCGCATTTGTCAGTAATTTGGGATATGAATCTAGCAATATAGTTCAGTCTCCCTAAAAAACTTCTCACTTTCTTTTAGGTTTGAGGTGGTGGCATACCTTGAGTGACTTTGACTTTGTTCGAGTCAACTTTGATCCCTTTTTTGCTGACTATAAAGCCTAAATGCTTACCCAAAATGACTTCAAAGGTACACTTGGCAGGATTCAATTTGAATTGAAATTCTTGTAGCCGTTCAAAAAGTTTTTGAAGGTCTGTGACATGCTTGTCTTCTTTTATTGACTTGGCAATCATGTTATCAACGTACACCTCGATTTTTTTGTCTATCATGTCATGGAATAGGTCTAGCATGGCCCGTTGATAGGTTGCCCCAGCATTTTTGAGTTTAAAGGGCATGACATTATAGCAAAATATCTCCCACATAGTTACAAAAATTGTTTTCTCCATGTCTTTGGGTGCCATCTTAATCTGGTTATAGGCTAAGAATCCATCCATGAAAGAGAACAGAGAATTTTTGGCCGTGTTGTCTACCAAAGTGTTGATATAGGGTAGCAAAAAATTATCCTTAGGACTGCTTGATTTAGATCCTGATAATCAACATACATTCGTACCTTGCCATCTTTCTTTGGGACTGGGACTATATTGGCAACCCATTTTGGATATTTGGCTACTCCAATAAATCCTGCATCAAACTGCTTCTTGACTTCCTCTTTAATTTTAAGGAGTATTTCTAGCTTTATCCTCCTTAACTTTTGCCAAATTAGTTTGCATCCAGGCTTGTTGGGAAGCTTGTGGACCACTATATTAGTGTCTAGTCCTAGCATGTCTTAGTATGACTAAGCAAATACATCTCGATATTCCTGGAGTAGATAAATCAACTTAGCCTTAGTTGTCAACTTTATTAAGGTTCTGATTTTAACCTCTTTTCAGTCCTCATGAGTACCTGGATTTATTACTTCCATTGGGTCTTTTTGGGGCATGATCTGCTTCTTCTTTTGCTTAACTAATCATAAAAGATCTGGTGGTACAAAGCTTTTTTTGAAATCTTCTTCATGATTGACTTCACTAGTGTCAATTAATTGTTCAAAATTGATCTTGAAAGACCCATCGAACACATCCATGTCACTATAGTCAAGACACTTGAAAAGGCAAAAAAACAAACATTGCAAAAGGCACACACACAACTAAGGGATTTAAATAAAAATTAAGGCAAAAAAGTAATGGAGACAAAAAGGTTGAAAAGTGATACACAAAATGGAATGATACATGCAAAGGTCATTTCATTGATAACGTTTGATAAAGATGCCCTTTACATAGGACACCCATCTGCCCTTGGGCATGGACAATTAGGTTTTCAGTTCTTGATATTACATGAAAGGGACACAAAAAGTGCAGGGGCTTCCGTCATTACCCCATCATCAAAATCAGGTCTTAGTGGAAGAACACAAATTTTATGGCTTGGTATCTTAGAGACAGAGGTTGTTAAATGCTTTGTTTAGGATAACCAAGGCATCTTTGGCCTTTTGCTTTTTTGATTGGCTTGGATCAATTTGTCTTGCCGAACAAAATATCTCATGGAGAGATAGAAACATTGTCAGCTTTGACTTCTCCTTTTGACCTAATGTTCATGTCATCTCCTAGTTACAGGTCCTCTTTTCTTGCTGCTTTCTTAAGTGCTTATTGGCCTTAAATCCTAAACCTTTTTTGTTGGCTTGAGTGGTGACCTATAAAGCTCAGGCTATCGCTTGCAAATTTTTGCCAAGCCTTTTTTCAACATGGGAACCTTTGCCAACATTCATTTTTAAACTTGAATGGGTACTCTTTGATAGATGGGGTTTGACTATTGGCCATTTTTCTCCTATAAATGTCGCATTAACAAACTTGAAGGATGGAACGATGAATCTGGTGCATCTTCATTAGGCTCTATGTAGGTATCCTTAATGAAAGCAGTGGTGATCATTTCTTCTTCTATTCTGATGGTGACTACTTTGTCATCTATCACAAATTTGAGCTTTTGATGGAGAGAGGATGGGACGACTCTAGCAGAGTGTACCTATGGTCTTCCCAATAGGCAGTTGCAAGAAGGATTAATATCCATAACTTGAAAGTTCATTTCATATGTATATGGGCGTATCTGGAGCTGAATTATGATATTTCCAATTACTCCATGACATGTTCCATCAAAAGCTTGAACTATAATGTGGCTACTTTTGATGTTAGAGGGATCGACAAGGAGTTTGCTTAATGTAGTCATAGACATGACATTGAGGGCCGATCGATTGTCTATCAGTACCTTAGGCAAAATATGTCCTTTACAATGGGTGGTGATATGCAGAGCCTTATAATTGCCCTTACCTCTAGGTGGGATCTCATCATCAGTGAAGGAAATGTAATTATCGGCTAAGATGTTGTTCACTAACCAATCCAACTTGTCCACGAGGATGTCTGAGGGCACATATGCTTCATTTAGCACCTTCAGTAATGCATTTCAGTGGACCTCTGAATTAAGAAGCAGAGATAGCATAGAAATTTTGGTGGGTTGCTTGCTTAACTAATCTACAATACAGTATTCACTATGCTTAATGAACTTAAGAAAATCTGTGGCTTCTCTTTCATTCACTGTTTCCTTGATTTTTTTAGTCTCAAAATTCTTTGCTTGGATTTGAAGGGTACTGGTGCTTAAAGATACATCAACCTACTATTTTTCTTGAGCTAGGGGAGCATAACACCTACCACACGAGTTAGATGACTAACTCTTGATAGTTCTATTACAGAAGTGGAGGGAGTTAGTTCTTTGGTCATCACTACTTGATTCTCGTATTTCCATGGGATAGCTTTGTTGCTCTTATACAGGAATGGTTTAGGACTTTTACCACTAACTTTGGTGTAGGTGTCGAAGAACTAACCTCAGAACTTGGCTTGCCATAAAGAATGAGCAGTCAATTTCTCCTATAAGGTGGCTTCATGGTTTCACTCTTATCATATTGATAGCTTCGGCAGCAGGTGTGATCTCATGATAGA
This sequence comes from Adansonia gregorii, assembly GCA_038382025.1. Classification (NCBI taxonomy): domain Eukaryota; kingdom Viridiplantae; phylum Streptophyta; class Magnoliopsida; order Malvales; family Malvaceae; genus Adansonia; species Adansonia gregorii. Next base: position 6,439 of record JBBYHO010023902.1, read on the forward strand.
ATTCTATTTAGCCTTCATTCATCATTTTTAAACCATGGACCTAAACTCTTTGCATGTTTGTAAGGTATGACCTATAACTGTATGAAAGTCAAAGAAGTTGTCCGAATTATCTTCCAATTTTTCTGTTGCTTTGAGCAACCCAAGCTGAATCAATGTTTGCCAGACCAAGAACATTGGCATCCTTACATCTTCTATGCTTGCCTTTACTTCATGTTTGTTATCAATGTCGATCATGTTTATAGCTGGCTCAGTATGGTTTAGTAAAGGATTGGTAGCAACATTTGGTCCCTAGTTCATCCCAAACTGCAAGACTTTTGAGTTAATTAGATTTTGCACGTTTCGCTTGAAAGTTATGTAGTTCTCACTGTCATGGCCTACTACCCCAGCATGATAGTCACAGTGGGAGTTAAGGTTGTACCATGGCGGGTATGGTGGCTTTTTTTCTAGGACATAGATTAGGGCCACTAAATGATTTTGAAGCAAGGCCTGGTAGAGCTCTTTAGAGGTTATAGAGATAGGATCAAAGTGTTGTCTTTGTTGATTTGCACCTTAATTGCCAGGTGTATTATTGGTTGTTCGATTGGTATTTTAGTGGACTTGTGGAGGGTAGCCTTCTGGTAGGTTGGATGGGATTGCGAATGACGAGTTATAGGTTATGGCATTAATTGGCTGAAGGGGTATGGTGATAGGGCGAGAATACAACATGCTTAGGTAGTGAAGGTTGGGTGTTTGACATCATTTCAGTTGAGATGAGATAGTATAACTTATAGCATTAGCCTTTTTTTCCTTTTTTTTACTGGCCACATGCTTTTTACTTGACCCAGACATTTCCCCGACTAACATTCTACCATTCTTAATGGCTGCGTTAATCATTTCCCTAGAAAGGATAAGGTCAGCGAATTTTTTTATGGCATTTCCTATGAGCTTCTCGTAATAAGGGGCGCGTAAGGTGTGGATGAAAATGACTGTCATCTCCTTTTTCATAGGGGAAGGCTGAACTAGGGCTGCTTCCTTTCTCCACCTTTAGGCGTATTACCTGAAGCTTTTAGTGGATTTTTTTTTTCAAATTCATCAAAGAAAGTCGATTCGGTGCCTAATCCGACATGTGCTGGTATTAATTTAGAAAGGTCTTAGCTAAATCAGCCTATGATTGGATTTTCACATTGTCTAGCTCGATATACCACTGAGCTACTACCCCAAAAAGGCTATGCTGGAAGCAATGGATAAAGAGCTTTTCATCTTTCTCGTACCCAGCCATTTTTCATAGGTGCATTCGAACATGGACAGAAGGGTCGGTGGTTCCATTGAATTTTTTAAACTGTGGGACTTTAAACTTCGGGGGAATGACAAGGTTGGACACCAAAGATACTGATTGTGTGTCAAGAGCTCTGAACTTGTCATTCCCTTCAATAGCTTGGAGGTATTTTTCTAGTAGTTGGAATTTGTTCATATTTTTCGCAGTCATGTTGGACTTTTGATCGTCTATTTTCTTCGGTTCCTCATGGTTAAGAGTTATTGGATCTACTGATGAGACCCTCGCATTCATCCCTTGAGTACCAGGAATGAATTGACTTACCATAACAGGATTAAGGTAGATGACCAACAGAGCCTGAGCGATAGGTGTAGGAGCAGGCCGTTGTTCTTGTCTAGTTTCCCTTTGGGCAGGTTCTAGATTATTAGCAGGGAGACTTTCACTATTGGGAGGATCATTCCTTATTTCAGCAGTGCTGGCTTGCCCTTTTTCTCTCATAGAAGCTATCATTAGTTCCATAAGTCTCACCATCTGACTTTGTATTTCATTTTGTTGACGGAGCATCTAGTCCTATGATTCTTTAACCTTTAGCTCAAGTCGCTCAATACGAGCTCCATGATCACTCTCCATGATTTGCTTATGGCATCGTGTGTTATAGCGATACATGATGTAAGGTTTTCTGTTCTCGATTGATCTCAGAATCCCTTGCACTTTTATAGCCCAATTCCCATATTAAACTTTTTTTTAAATGTATTTATTGATGAGCATTCATGATACGATGATGAGTTGAGATAATAAATGATTGATGCAAGTGCAATGAAAAAATATGGTGCAATTAGATGTGCATATGCATTGGAGATAATTAATTCTTGGAATAGCTTCGTCAATAACATCATTCATAGAGTCATAAAAAGGGGTTTTTTTTCTTACAACATGATTACATCTGAAAGTACCTGACAAGATTACATCGTGTAATCACACAATCAAGGAAACCTAAAAGTCATTGCTCATGATCTCTAACAAGTGCGATGTCTTGCCTCATGAACTGAGCTACTTCAATCTTGTCATCTGCCTTTCAATGAGCCATCTAAACTTGCTGAGTGAGGTGCTGATGTTGTTCATGGTAGTTCAGACATGCTTGCTCGATTGTCGCTTACTAATCTAGTTTGCGTTGCTCGAAAGCCTTTGTTAGTTCATTGATATGACCTTGATAATGTTGAAGAGACTATTCTAACTCTCAGATTTTATGAACGACGGCTTCATTTTCAGCCATGGTGGCTCTTATATCACACATTTGGGCCTCGAGTCTTTGATTCTTTCATTGGTAGGTGGAAGCAAGAGCACATGCCCTCATGAATTTTTCTTCGCTGGTTTTAACGTCCTCTTTTTGCTGATTCAGTTTGTGATCGAGAGTGGTAACTTTTGCTTCCTATTCGATTGATGTCTTGCCAATGCATTGGGACTTGTTATCTTTTCGAAGTGTTACATAATCCTTGGTTAGGCTCTCAAGGTCATCTTTAACAACTTGATCCATTTCACCACTCCTAAAATAGATGTCCACCTCTAGCTAGCCCCTTTCCCCCTTAAGTCAAAAGACTTATGTGGCAAAGGATGCCTTTTCTTGTTTAAGCTCCCTCCTAAGTAGCTCAATCTTAGGAGGCGATTCTTTTATTGGTATTTGCAGTACCCCAGAGTTGGGTGGTGGCAAGGGATCATTGATACAACGAAGTCTCCATTCTTCGTATCTAAGCGTGGTGGGGCTTCCTCTCCAATAGCTTTCCATACAATAGATCTTCTTCCAAGCATGGAAAGCTAACTGGACTTTTGCTTTATAATTGGGCTCTCCATACTCAAAATCCCAATGTCCCAAATCTTTAAGGAATAGGATGAATTGCTAGCACTAAAACTAACGCAACACCAAAAAAAGAGCATAACTATATTTCCCCATAGTCCCAGGAGCGACACATAAGTGTAGTCTCCACATCTGTACATAATCAACTAAGGGAACACCTTTGTGGCTCTTCACATGATTTCTTCCTCCTTAACATTTCATAATTCCTCCACCCAATGCTTTTCTATCTTATCTTGATGACATTCTTCCTTTTATGCCATGGAAAGAGGACTGATCTTGAAGAAGAAATTTTCCTTGACTCTTTTTTTCTAAAACAAAGATTACTTAAAAGCCATATCTGGAGTAATAAGGCACATCCGATAAACCTTCATATTCCTATCCTTTTAGAAAAGCTGAGGGCACGGATAGTTTCGACGATGATAGTGGAAGGAGGGTTGATGTTGCAACATAGGTGAGAAAAGAAATCTGTGATTGCTGCCTCTACATAACCCAAGGATTTTGGGAATAAAACGAGCCCGTAAATTGCCGAAGCATAGACCTCATGAGCTTTCTTCATATCAGAAAGATTCACGATTACCTCTTTGAAGCTGGCCCAATAGATGCATTTGCTACTCCCTTTTACTTTGACATGACTATCAACCCATGCTTCTGTGACTCCAAGAAATTGCCTCCACCTTTTCTTGAACGGAGGAGGCGTTAGAGCTTTGTAGTAAATTCAGTCTGAGTTAGCCTTTTCTATGTTAAGCAAGGCTGTGTGCTCATCAATGGTAGGGACTAAATCTTGTTGGTTGAAGGTGAAACATCGGAAGGCTAGATTCCAGAACTGTGCCATTGCTCGCAACAAGCCATCATCCAACTGAACTCAAAGTAAGAAAGCTATATCCCTATATTTTTTAGTGGAGGCTTCTTTCATGTTGCTGTCCCAATTGTCCCAAATATGCTTCAGTTCCTGACAATCATTCTAACGAAAGTTGATCTTGACCTCTTCATGCATTTCTAAGATGTAGTCAGACTTTAAGATGCCCCCATCCTGACATTGGCGAGCTTCTAACCATGTTCTAACATTTTCAAAGGCCTCGATAGTGGAGATAAGTTGTTGCTCTATAAATGATGCCCTTTGCTAAACTCCGAACCAGAACAATTATCCAAGAATGATGATTGTCATGATGGTTATGATGAAATGATGCATACACCAAAATATAAACAAAGAGAAAATGAGTTAGTGAAACATATAGGAGACAAATATAATAGAAATTTAAAAACATAAGAAGAGAAGAAAAAAACAGACGTCTCAGCCAAGGTGTTGAGACAAGAGACGGGCAACATGCCAAGATGCAATATGCCCTTCATGAGGTGATGCTATATTTATTTTGTTAAAAAAAAGTGACCAGTAGCAATATTCGTTCATCACCACTAGTGCGGAGGTGCATTAAGCCATGACTCAGACAGCATAACCGTTTACAGTATAAGACATTATGAACGATGGTTTTTGTTCACCGTCACTTATATATACAAAGGTTAGCCATCGTTTGGGTAGCACAATGGCATGTCTTGATAAATGATAAAAATACAGATACGGGTGACAATTATATACTCATTGTCAACTACATAATTATGGTTATTAGGAGTAAAGATTAGGAATGTTTCCCTGAGTGGCCCTATTCTCAGGGTATTCTAGCAGCGTTCTGATATGGTTTGACATGGTTTAGCTTATACGGCTCACTATAAGAGGTTTAAGTTGACGCCTAAATAGGTATCTAGATTGCTCTTCCATCTGGTAAGGACAGTCTAGGGACCCCAATCCTAAACCCATCATGGGTTTGGTGAAACAAGTTCGATCTGTTAAATGTATTTCCCTATGCAAATATGGAGGGTTACTCACGAGAGACATAGGTAATTTACATCCAAGAAGTTATTGCCATGCCTATGTGGAGGGTTACCCATGAAGGCGGATAGCTCACTTCCTCCTAATGATTGGGTTATAACCATGCCATGGAGTTTGGCGGGACACTAATGCACATGCAAGTGCGCAGTGTGTAACGGGGAAACAAGCAAACCTTTTTGTTTACTTCCGTATTACCATTTTTATTAAGCTGATGATTATTCAAAAAAATAAGACAATCCTGAAAATCATGTTAAATAAAAAATTTGATGACAAAATGACAAAAGGGTCATGGTTAACTAATGATCAAAGATCAAAAGAACCAAAACCTAGAAAGACATGGCTAGTTATTGCCTAACTCTCTATACTATCCCCAGTGGAGTCGCCAAGCTGTCATAACATATCTTGGGGTGGATCCTCGTGGATCTATGGGTGCTGTGACTTAAAATATTTTTTTGATTTAGAAAATGCCTTATTAACCGAGACTTTTCTCTTGCAATGTGACGAGAACGAGAATGTACAGATTCTCAAATTATGATACAGCAAGGGGGACCATAAGATGAATCACTCATCTTATTGGTCTCGGATGACCATCACGAAATGGCCAACACTTGGAGTCACCATCGATCATTTCAGGCTAGGCATGATCGAATGCCTATTGAAACCTAT
>JBBYHO010023923.1:0-12092 GCA_038382025.1 Adansonia gregorii
AGGAAAGAGAAAAATTTAATTATAGTTGAAAGACAGGGTTTAAGTGTCTTCTCAAAAAGATGAGGTTAGAGTATCCTCGTGGATGACAAATAATTTTGACAAAGGAAGATTTATAAATCTTGACAATTTTGAAAAGCAGGTTAGAGTATCCCCTCAAATGATCGGGGTTGGAGTATCCCCATGGATGACAAATAATTTTGAGAAAGAAAGATTTTTTTAATCTTGACAATTTTAAAAAGCGAGGTTAGAGTATCCCTTTGAAAGGTTAGGGTTAGAATATCCCCAAAAATGACATATCTGATAGTCATTAAAAGAGTCAAGCTAGAAAACTCAAGTTGACAAAAGTTTATGATTTAAAAAATGAATGAGCATTTAGATGACTTTTGACAAAAGAAATTGTTATGAATGAGGGCAGTAAAGATGTAAAATATGTTCGTACCTTGAAGCAAGCCTATGGAAGATCAAAGCATGTTCTTAAAGCTGATTGGGGTGATACAGTGACATTCGAATGTCTCAAAATAAAGCTAAAAAAAACAACTCAATTTTGACCATAACCAAAAATAGGGGATAGCATCGTGCTATCCCTTTTCTGAATTTATTCTAAATTGGTTTAAAGGCTTTAGAGGGTGGACAAGATACCATTAGAAAGGCAACTCGATGAGGGTCACACTAAAAATATTCCTAATATTCCAAAAAGTCACTTTTTGAGGGAATAAATTTTCAAGTTTGGATAATTACACCGTTGGCAAAGCATACGAGGGACAAGGTGTATCAGAATTTGAAAAATCACCTAAGACTCATTTGGTATTGAAATATTGCAAATAATACCTTTCCAGAAAAGGAATTTCATGAACTTTTTAGAAAAATGTTGGACGGATTTGTAGAAATCATTTCATAGGACTAAATGGCCTAACCATAATGCACTTTGTTTACTTTAGGGATTCCATATAGTCTAGGTTTGAAAAGTCATAATGCATTCATTCGGACTAATCCAGGGGTGAATAAGACCTCGTTTTAAGGATATTTTGACATATTTTTAGAGAAAAGTATTGTAAAATTCGTAAATCATTTGGGATTTTAAAGTAATTTTTCAATTGGTAACAATGATGCTACTAGTAAGGGGTAAAGCAAAGCAGAGATATTTTTTTTATTTTTCTTTGTGTTTTTACGTCCAAAATTGGGTCATTGACATTCAAACATCCATGATTGAAGGGAAAGAATGGCATGACCATCATAAACTCATTTGCCCAGCCGCAGAGTATTTTAGGATGATGAAATAGACCGTTAATCACACCACTCATGGTTTCAACTAAAAAATAAGGCACAAACATTTTGGGAACAAGTGTAAGGCCATTTTCATTGCAAAATCAAAAGATTTGAGCTTGTTTAACCAAGATTCTAGATCTAGAAAACTTAATTTTTGGTAAGATATTTTGCTAGCTTTAAGGAAAATACTAAGTCCATGCTAATCCTCATTGGTTGAGGTTAACATGCTTAGCTTAGGGAGGTTTTGAATATTAGTTTTTGATAGCCATTAAACACGCATTTAGACAAAGGGAAGACAATGAACATATAAAGGGATGGCACATAACATGAATGGGAATGCTAACTTTACCAATGGTCTAGACAATAAATGTTATGCATTTTGACAAGAAAATGTTATGGATGCTAAAAATGACAATGATTCATAAAAAAGGGCAATTTAACATATAAACATGCTTGAAACATGATGGGCTAAGGATGGATTGATCATAACAAGATGCATGTACATGGCATAAAATGCATGAGCATGAGCTATCAAAATAATAAGCATAAATGAGGCATTTTGCACATCAAAGGGGCATTATGGCATCCAAATCCTAAACCACCATAACCAAAGGCCACAATAATGCATGAGAACCCTAAGAGGGTGATGGAAACATAGAGAGCTCATTAAAATGAGAAAGATGCTAAAAAACAAAAAAAACGAAAGTGAGAAAGTAAGAAGTTATACTAATAAAACTTTAATTCTTGGCCAAATAGTTGGAGCAGTAGAGATGGCTAGAATTTCCTTCTTTCCCTTGTTGTTAATAAGCAAGAAAAAAAAAGAAACAATGAGGTTTTGGTTCTAGTATGGATGAGGGTGCTTTTTAAAATGTGTAGTGGTTGAAAGTGAGTGTTTTAGGGCTATTTTTCGGTGCTTAGCGAAGAGCTACGCGATTTGGTTTTCTTGATGTGTGAATGTGTTTTAGAAGCTAAAAATAAGCTAGAATCTAAAGACCCTTCAACTGAGATATAAATGGTCTATTTACACTAGTATTTGAGCCAAATTAAAGGTGTTTTTGGTTATTTCTCAAGAGGGACAATAGTGATGTTAGCTTGATGGCTATAGAGTGGCTATAGAGAGCAACTTACTGCCAATATGATTGACATAAAGCAGCTAGTTTAAATGCTAAAATGATTTTCTAGCAAAGAGGGTGGCTGATTTTGATCTTGGTCAACAAATTAGGAAGGAGTAGGGTGATCATGTGACATTAGCCTTTTTGATTTAATTTAGACTTTAAATTTTTTTATTATAATCTGATATGGGTTTTGATCTTTTTTGATGCAGAAAAAGAGTTAAAATCGAGTTTTGGATCAACAGAGGATGAGTCAAAAATTTCCAAACTATGGAAAATGGCCTATATCGATACATTGTAGAATGTATTGATATATTTTGTCCAAAAAGTTTGAGTGTATCTATACAATGAACATCCTATCGATACTATGAACCATTGTACCAATACTATGAACCAGTGTATCAATACATGTTCCTAGATATCGATATATTTATTTACAGTATGCGTATTTTGGTTTTGTCGTGGCCTAATATTGATACATAAGCTCGTGTATCGATGCATAAGCTCATGTATCGATACATTTACATGTTGTATCGATATAAATGAGAAGATTTCAAATTTTTGGATTATTTAAGCAGTGCAGGGATACATGAAAACCATGTATCGATACATTCAACCAAAATTGTGAATTTTCTCATATCTTGTGCCTAGATACCTTGAACTATGCCTTTTGATGCCATGTCTTTGCATTTATCTTTGATATGATCCATAGGCCTTCTTGACCTCTTTAAAAAAACTTTTTCATGATCGTTGCCCTCTTTCACGTCAATGTCTCAGATTATTAAAAATTAGTCCAGATAAAATAAGTGTCTATAACTGCCCCTTTTTGACCGTTGCTAAAAATCAAGAATAGGGCAAAAACAAATAAACATTATTTTATCCAGGGTGGAATGACACTCCCTAGAGCACCTGTAAAGAAATAAATTATAATTAATATTTTGCTCTATGATAAGTGCAATGTATTGGCAGTGATCTCGATAAAGGTAAGTGAATTTTACAGGGTTTGCCCTCCTTACTAGGATGTTAGGTTTTCTAAGTTTTGATCCCCTTAGGCAGGTGTAGAGTAGCATGGATTTTTTACGTGGGTGCCGCTAGCTGGTACAAACTTTGACTTAAACTTGGGTGCCATCATCTCCTGTGGGCTTTGATTCGAGTACCGCCAGCTTATATAGGGTTTGACTTAGACTTGGGTGCCACCAGCTTGTGTGGGCTTTGACTCAAACTTAGGTGCCACCAGGTTGTATGGGCTTCAACCTAAGTGTCACCAGCTTATGCAATCTTTGACTCAAACTAGGTGCCATCAGCTTGTATGGGCTTTGAAAAGGTGCCACTGACTTGTAGGCTTCAAAAAAGTGCCACTAACTTATGGGCTTTGAAAAATATGCCATTAACTTACTTATCAGCTTTGAAAAGAGCCACTGACTTGTGGGTTTTGACAAAGTGCCACTGATTTATGGGCTTTGAAAAAGTGCCACTAACCTGTGGGCTTTGAAAAGGTGCCACTAACTTGTGGGCTTTGAAAGGGTGCCACTAACCAATATGCTTTGATGAGGTGCCACTAACTTATGGGCTTTAGATAGGTGCCACTGATTTATGGGCTTTGAAGAAGTGCCACTAACATGTGGGCTTTGAAAAGGGTGCCACTAACATATGGGCTTTGAAAAGGTTGCCATTAACTTATGGGCTTTTGGAAAAGTTTCACTGACTTATGGACTTTAAAAAGGGTGCCATTAACTTGTGGGCTTTGAAAAGGGTGCCACTAACTGTGGGCTATGAGGAGGTGCCACTAAGTTATGGGCTTTCAAAGGGTGGCACTGACTTGTAGCCTTAAGAGGTGCAACTGACTTATGGGCTTTTGGAAAGGTGCCACTAACTTATGGGCTTTTGGCAAGGTGCCACTAACTTGTGGGCTTTGAAGAGGTGCCACTAACAGGCTTGGAAAAGGGTACCACTGACTTATGGGTTTAAGAGGTGCCACTGACTTATGGGCTTTTGGAAAGGTGCCACTGACTTGTGGGCTTAAAGAAATGCCACTAACTTATGGGCTTAGAACAGGGTGCCATTGACTTACGGGTTTAAGAGGTGCCACCGACTTGTGGGCTTCATTTGGGTATGATTGGCATTTGGTTGTTTGCAGACAAGTTTGTTAACACCAGCTCATGTGGGCTTAAGAAGGTTTCCTGATAGGTGCCTCTTAAATAATGCTTGGTTTATGAAGCTTAGAGTTCTTACTAGGGAATCCTTGAAGGTTTGGTGAACTTGGCTTGAAGTAATATTGCAAGAATTATGATGTGTGATGGTAATATGAATGCATTATATCATGATTGCATGATGTGAAGTCTAATACGGGAGATAGCCATAGCTTTTCTTATATGTCATTCAGACTCTTATAGGGATGGTGATTCATTTTTGTTGCAACTATTGATGGGAATTTTCCTAATCTCGTTGGGGATTGTAGATTACCTTAGCTCTACTAGGGATACAACAAAAAAATCTATTCTTAAGAATTTGGATTATTGCATTTCTCAATTTGGGAGGCTCAATTGTTTTCCTAACAATTGGAGGCATTGCCAACAATTTTAAAACTATTTGACTAATTAGGTTGATGTCTTTGGTTTTAATAGGTTGATTTTTGGGTAGCTTGAAATGGTTTTTCTTGAGATGTGACTTGTGAAAGCAAGAAATGGTTTAGTGTATGGTTATGCCAAGTGGGTGTTTAGATGTGAAAAATGCATGATCTTAACGATCAAGGCATGAGTTCTGTACGCTTTTCTTTTCCTTTCGATGTAATATTTAGATGTCCTAATGCATATCTCAGTTGATTATCAAACATTATTAGTTAAATGACAAGTCCAGTGTGAATTATATAAGGATTAGAAGAAACAAGAAAATATTTATTCATGACAACAAAGGATATAACTTGATATACTATTTGACAAATAAGTTAGGTGCTTTCTAGGATCTTTCTCGAATAATGAATATGACTAGCATGAGCTGATCTTTGGAATATCCCTAGGATTGCTTCACTTTGTTCTATAAGTAATCTCAGTGTATGCCCCATCAAAACTGATCTTCTTAGGTCACTGTTGTGGGTTTCAACTGTAGTTGGGTCGGTTGCCCAGATGCTTTTTTTAGATTTCATCTAGACCTCTTTTTTGTTTTTTTCTTTTCTCTGTTTTTTTTTGTTTTTTGCTTTTTTTAAGGATGCCTTTTTTAGGTTTTTGCCCTCTACGTGTAATATTTCTTGATGGAATTTGAGTTGACTGGGTTGGGCAAGGCATTGTAATCTATTTTTGATGAGATTAGGGCCCCTCTAGAGAAGGCTTTTTTCATGATATACGGTCCTTCCCAATTAGGGGTCCACTTGCCTCAAGCATCTTTATGAATTAAGAAGATCTGCTTCAATACCAATTCACCTAGGTTAAATTATCCTAGGTGCATCTTTTTGTTATGGGCTCAGATCATGCATCTTTGATACAGTTGACCACGGCAGATGGCTTTCATGCCTTTTTCCTCGATGAGGTTGAGTTGATCATATCTATTTTGACCTATTCAACCTCTTCAAGTTTGGTTTCCATTAAAACTCTGAGAGAAGGGATCTCGACTTCGATAGGCAATACAACTACTATCCCATAGACAAAAGAGAAGGGGGTAGTGCCGTGGAAGTGTGAACTAAGGTCTGATAGGCATGAAGTGCTAAGAATAGCTTCTCATGCCAGTCTTTATAAGGCTCGACCATTTTTGTAACTACTCTTTTGATGTTTTTGTTGGTTGCCTCAACTGCCCTATTCATCTTAAGGTGATAAAGAATAGAATTATGATGCTAGATCTTGAACTGCAAGCAGATCGCTTGCATTATTTTATTATTTAAGTTGCTTGCATTGTTTATGATGATTTGGTTCAGGAGGCCATACCTATAGATGATGTTCCGTTTGACAAACTTGCAGATAGTAAATCTAGTGACATTAGCATATGAGGTAGCCTTCACCCATTTGGTGAAATAGTCGATTGGTACTAAGATAAAATAATACCCATGAGATGCTTTAGGGGTGATTGGCCTGAACACATCTATGCCTCACACGGAGAAGGGCCACGGGGCTGCCATAACTTGAAGTAGCGCTGGAGGGACAATGATCTTGTCTGCATAATAATGACACTTATGGCATTTCTAAGCGTAATTGATGTAGTCTCTTTAGAGGGTCAACTAGTAATAACTTGCTTTCAGGATTTGGATAGCCATATGGTGTTCATTAGCATGTGTATCATGGATTCTTCATGAACTTCTTCTAAGACCCTTTTGGCCTAAAAAGCGTCTACGTATTTAAGCAATACTTGATTGTGACTCTTTTTGTATAAGATTTTCCCATTGGGAGCAAATCTTCTAACTAGCCTTCTGATAGTCTTTTTATCAGTCTCAGTTGAATGTTTGGGATATTAATGATCCTCGATGTAACGAAAGATGTCATAGTACCATAGTAGGCCATCCTTCTTTTTTTTTGATGCTATGACAATAAACCAGAGTTGTGTAGATGCTCATCTAGATGGGAGCAACATTCGGCTCTTGGTTGACTTTAAACATGGATGACATGATAGCCAAAGCATCGACTTTCTTCTCGAGGTAAGTGTTAAAAACAAATATCATCAAATTCTTTCTTGAGCTTTGCTATTAGCTTTCTATATTGCATCAGTTTGGCATTATGAGTTTGCCATTCCCCTGTTAGTTGGTAGACGCCTTGGGCCAAATCACCGAACACTTATAATGTCTTGACATTCGTCTCAGTGGCTGCTTGAAGCCCCATGACACAAGCTTCATATTTTGTGATATTATCTGTGTAATCAAAATTTAGCCTTGTTATGAATGGATAATGACTTCTGTTAGGTGACATCAATATTGCCTCAATTTCATGTCCTAGAGCATTTGATGCTACATCACAATACACCTTCCAAGATTGATCTTGGTTAAAGGTGTCTTATTCTTCTTTAGAGATGGACATTAGATCTTCATTTGTGAAGTCTAAATTTAAGGGTTCATAGCATCTACCACTCGACTTGCCCAAAAGTCAGCTATCACACTGCCCTTGATGGCTTTTTGGCTAACATAGGCAATATCGTATTCAGAAAGTAGGACTTTCCATCTAGCTAGCCTTTCTGATAGTGCAGGGGCTTCGTATAGATACTTGATAAGATCAAGTCTTGTAATCAACCATGTGGTGTGATACAGCATGTACTACCTGAGCCTCTTACCTGTTCATACCAAAGCAGAGCATAACTTTTTGATTGCAGAGTAGTTGCACTTGTATTCCATGAACTTTTTGCTTAAGTAATGGATTGCTTGTTCCTTCTTTCCTGACTCATCATGTTGCTGTAATACATAACCCATAGACTTGTCGAAGATTGCCAACTAAAGGATTAAAGGTCGACCATGGACTGGCAATACTAACACCTTATTCCACTTTCCTAGATTTTATTTACGAAAAAGTTGAAAGATGGGGTCATATTTGTCAGTAAGCTAGGAAATGAATCTGGTAATGTAGTTCAGTCTCCCCAAAAAGCTTCTCACTCCTTTCTAGGTTTAAGGTGATTGCATATCTTGAATGGCATTGACTTTGTCTAGGTCAACTTCAATCCCATTTTTGCTTACTATAAAGCCTAAAAGCTTACTCAAAGTGACTCTAAAGGCACATTTAGCAAGATTTAATTTAAGTTGAAATTTTCATAGCTATTCAATTTTTTGAAATTTTCATAGCTATTCAAGAATTAATGTTTCTTAGAATGGATATTAGGCTACTTTAATAAACCCCAAACTTTCTCTTTAATTTTGAAGAGCATTTTTGGCTTCATCCTCCTTAACTTTTACAGGATCGATTTGCATCCAAGCTTGATGGGAAGCTTGTAGACCATTATATCAGTGTCCAGTCCTAGCATGTCTTGTTATGACCAAGTGAATACATCCCAATATTCTTGGAGTAATTCTATCAACTTGGTCTTAACTGTTGACCTTATTAAGGTTTTGATTTTAACCTCATTTCGATCCTCCTTAATACCCAATTTTATTACTTATGTTAGGTATTTATGGGGCCTGATCTACTTCTCCTGCTGCTCAACTAATCATAAGAGGTCTGGTGGTCAAAGCTTTTTTCGAAATCTTTTCAGGATCAACTTTACTAGCCCAAATTGACTGTTCAAAATCGATGTTCAAAAACCCATCAGACGCATCTATGTCGATGTCGTAGGACACCTAAAAGGGTGAAGAAATGAACATTGCAAAGGGCCCACACACAACCAAGGGATTTGGATGAAAAAATAGGCAACTAATCCTCGCCCAATGTCGATGTCCTAGATTGTTAAAAATTAGCCTAGACAAAATAAAGCGTCTACAACAAAGAAACATTAATTCTAAAAAATTGTTGGAAGAAAAGCTTTTCTTATCAAACCAAAGCATCAATGTTATTTATACCAATGAGGAGAATGAGTTTATGGTGCCTAATCATGAAAAGATAGGACATTATTATGCGAACACGTGTTTTTTCAAATTGACAAATGAACTTTAACTTTAAAAAATAGTTGAAAGAGAAGCTTTTCTTATGAAACCAACCAATGAGTAGAACACGTCTATGGCACCCAATCATGAAAAGGAAAGAGATTATTATGTGAATCTATGTTTGTCCTAATTGACAGAGAAACATTAATTCTAAAAGATTGTTGGAAGAATAGTTTTTCTTATGAAACTAAAGTATCAATGTCATATATCCCAATGAGAAAAATGAGTTTATGGTGCCCAATCATGAAAAGGAAGGAGATTCCTACGTGAATTTATGTTTATCCTAATTGACAAACAAATTTTAATTCTAAAAAATGGTAGAAAGAAAAGCTTTTCTTATGAAGCCAAAGCATCAATATCATTTATCCCAATGAGTAGAACGAGTCTGTGGTGGGCAATCATGAAAAGAAAGGTGATTAACATGTGAACCCATGTTTATCCTAATTGACAAACAAAGTTTAACTCTAAAAAATAGTGGAAATAAAAACTTTTCTTATGAAACCAAAGCAACAATGCCATTTATCCCAATGGTAGAATGGGTTTATGGCACCCAATCATGAGAAGAAAGGAGATTATTACATGAATCTATGTTTGTCCTAATTGACGGACAAAGTTTAGTTCCAAAAAATAGTGGAAAGAAAAGCTTTTCTTATGAAACCAAAGCATTAATGTCGTTTATTCTAATGAGAAGAATGAGTTTATGGTGCCCAATCATGAAAAGAAAAGGGATTGTTAAGTGAATCAGTGTTTATCCCAATTAACAAATGAACTTTAACTCTAAAAGAGGTAGAAATAGAAGCTTTTCTTATGAAACCAAAGCATCAATGTCATTTACACAATGAGTAGAACCTGTTTATGGTGCCCAATCTTGAAAAGAATAGAGATTGTTATGTGAATTTAGGTTTGTCCTAATTGACAAAGAAACTTTAATTATAAAAAATTATTGGAAAAAAAGCTTTTCATATGAAACCAAAGCATCAGTGTCATATATCCCAAAGAGGAGAATGAGTTTATACTGCCCAATCATGAAAAGAAAGGAGATTATTATGTGAATCCGTATTTGTCCTGATTGACAAGCAAAATTTAACTTTAAAAAATGGTTGAAAGAGAAGCTTTTCATATAAAACCAAATAATCAATGTCATTTATCCCAATGACTAGAACGAGTTTATGCCGCCCAATATTGACAAGAAAGAAGATTATTACGTTAATCTATGTTTGCCCTAGTTGATAAAAGAAGTTTAATTCTAAAAAATGGTGGGAAAAAAAGCTTTTCTTTTGAATCCAAAGATCAATGTCATTTATCCCAATGAGGATAATGAGTTTATAGTGCCCATTCATGAAAAGAAAGGAGATTACTACGTGAATTCATGTTTGTCTCAATTGACAAACAAACTTTAATTCTAAAAAATAATGGAAAGAGAAGCTTTTCTTATGAAGCTAAAGCGTCAATGTCATTTATCCCAATAAGTAGAACGAGTTTGTGGCGCCTAATCATGAAAAGAAAGGAGATTATTACATGAATCTGTGTTTGTCCTAATTGACAGATGAAGTTTAATTCTAAAAAATGGTGGGAACAATAGCTTTTCTTATGAAACCAAAGCATCGATGTCATTTATCCTAATTAGGAGAATAAGTTTACGGTACCGGATCATAAAAAGGAAGGTGAACACTACATTAATTCACGTTTGTCCCAATTAACAAACAAATTTTAAATCTAAAAAAGGGTGGAAAGATAAACTTTTCTAATGAAGCTAAAGCATCAATGTCATTTATCCCAATGAGTAGAATGAGTTTATGACACCCAATCATGAAAAGAAAGGAGATTATTACATGAATCTGTGTTTGTCCTAATTGACAGATGAAGTTTAACTCTAAAAAATGGTGGGAATAATGGCTTTTTTATGAAACCAAAGCATCAATGTCATTTATCCCAATGGGGAGAATGAGTTTATGGTGCCAATCTTGAAAAGAATGGAGATTATTATGCGAATATGGGTTTGTCCTAATTGGCAGAGAAACATTAATTATAAAAAATTGTTGGAAAAAAAAGCTTTCCATATGAAACCAAAGCATCAATGTCATATATCTCAACGAGGAGAATGAGTTTATATTGCCTAATCATGAAAAAAAAAGAGATTATTATATGAATCCGCATTTATCCCAATTGACAAACAAAATTTAACTTTAAAAAATGGTTGAAAGAAAAAGCTTTTCATAGAAAACCAAATAATCAATGTCATTTATCCCAATGAATAGAACGAGTTTATGCCACCCAATAGTGAAAAGAAAAGAGATTATTACATGAATCTATGTTTGCCCTAATTAACAGAGAAACTTTAATTCTAAAAAATTGGTGGGAAGAAAAGTTTTTCTTGAGAAACCAAAGCATTAATGTCATTTATACCAATAGGGAGAATGAGTTTTTGGTGCCTAATCTTGAAAAGGAAATTATTACGTGAATTCGTGTTTACCCCAAGTGACAAACAAAATTTAATTATAAAAAATGGTGGGAAGAAAACTTTTCTTATGAAGCCAAAGCATCAATGTCATTTATCCCAATAAGTAGAACTAGTTTATGGCCCCTAATCTCGAAAAGAAAAGAGATTATTATGTGAATCTCTGTTTATTAACGATGAAGTTTAATTGTAAAAATGGTGGGAAAAAAGTTTTTCGTATGAAACCAAAGCATCAATGTCATTTGTCTTAATTAAGAGAATACGTTTATGGTGCCCGATCATGAGAAGGAAGGTAATTACTACATGAATTCGTGTTTGTCCCAATTGACAAACAAATTTTAAATCTAAAAAACGGTGAAAAGAGAAGCTTTTCTTATGAAGCCAAAGCATCAATGTTATTTATCCTAATAGGTAGAATGAGTTTATGACGCCCAATCAGGGAAAAAAAGAGATTATTACGTGAATATGTGTTTGTCCTAATTGATAGACGAAGTTTAAGTCCAAAAAATGGTGGGAATAATGGCTTTTCTTATGAAACCAAATCATCAATGTTATTTATCCCAATAGGGAGAATGAGTTTATGATGCCCAATCTTGAAAAGAATAGAGATTATTATGTGAATATGGGTTTGTCTAATGGACAAAGAAACTTTAATTATAAAAAAATTGTTGGAAAAAAAGCTTTCCATATGAAACCAAAGCATCAGTGTCATATA
>JBBYHO010024078.1:0-54641 GCA_038382025.1 Adansonia gregorii
TAACTTGCATGAATCATTGTCATTTTCAGCATCCATAACATTTTCTTATCAAAATGCATAACACTTTCTTTGTCTAGTCCATTAGTAAAATTAGCATTCCCATTCATGTTATGTGCCATACCCTTGTATGTTTGTTGTCAAAATGCATATTTGATGGCTGATAAAAACTGATTTTCGAAACCCCCCAAGCCAAGCAGGTTAACCTCAATCAATGAGGATTAGCACAGACTTAGCACTTTCTTTAAAGCTAGCAAAATATCTTGGGGAAAATTAAGTTTGCCAGATCTGGAATCTTCCTTAAACAAGCTCAAATCTTCTGATTTTGAAATGAAAATTGTCTTATAACTATTCCCTAAATGTTTGTGCCTTTTCTTAAGTCAAAACATTGAATGGTATGATCAATGGGTTGTTTCATTGTCCCAAACTACTCTGGGGCTGTGCAAATGAGTTTATGATGCTCACGCCACTCTTTCCCTTTAGTCATAGACATTTGAATGTCAATAACTAGAGTTTGGACCTGTAGACAAAAAAATAAGAAGTATCTCCTACTTTGCCTTGTTCCCTGGTGCCAGCACGGCTATTACAAATTGAAAAATCATTTTAAAATACCAAATGATATTTCATGAATTTTTTGATATTTTTCTATCAAAGCATGTCGAATTATCTTTAAAACAGTGTCTTATTCACCCCTGGATCTGTCTGATTGAGAAAGTTACGATTTTTCAAATCTAAACTATCCAGAACCTCTAGAATCCGAACATGTATTCTGGTTGGACCATTCAGGCCTACTAAATGATTTTTCAAAATTTTTTAAACATTTTTCCTAAAAAGTTCATGAAATGCCCTTTCCAGAAAGGTATTATTTGCAATTTTTTGATACCAAATAAGTCCACAATGATTTTTCAAAATTTGACACACCTTATTCTTTGTATGCTCAGCCAGCAGCAAATTTGATCCAAATTTGAAAATTTATTCTCTCATACAGTGACTTTTTGGGATAGTGGGAATATTTTTAGGATGACCCTCATGAGTCACCTTTCTAACGGTGTCTTGTTCACCTTCTAAATCCTTTGAATCAATTTAGAATAAATTCAGGATGTAGGATAGTGCGATGCTATCCCCTATTTTTGGTCATGGTCAAAATAAGTTGTCTTCCCGAATTTCGTCTTGAGACATTCGAATGTCTCCGTATCACCCTTATCAGACTCAAGAGCATACCTTAATCTCCCACAAGCTCATATCAAGTTTTTACAAACATATTTTACATCTTTATTATCCTCATTCATAATAAATCTTTTTACCAAAAATCGTTGAATGCTCACTCATTTTCTAAATCATGAACTTATGTCATCCATAGGGATACTCCAACCCTGTTTTTCAAAATTGTCAAGATTTGAAAATCTTTCCATGGTAAAATGATTTTTCATTCACAGGGATCCTCCAACCTCGACCTTTTAAGGGGATACTTCAACCCTGCTTCTTAAAATTGTCAAGATTTAAAAAATCTTCCTTTGCCAAAAAAAACTATTTTCCATTCACGAGGATACTCTAACCCCATCTTTTTGAAAGGATACTCCAACCCTATCTTTCAACTATAAATTAATCATTCTTTTTTCTTCTCAAATTTCCATGAATATGTCAAACAAACCTTGTTTAATCATGAAACCTAGATGCATCTCAAAAATTATCGATTTGGGTATTCCTAGATAATCGATGTCAATAGCGAGATAAATTCCAATTGTCCATTCCTTTTCTTTATCATTGCAGTAAATTATCCATGTTAGGTTACTTCATTCATTTTCTTACTAACATGATTTCTTTATGATGATTACGTGCATTCATATTTTCAAAACATTTCCAAATAAAATTAAAGGTAATGCTCCGTGTGGGTATCTCTCCAATGCCCATTTTCAAAGTAAAATCTAGAGGTCATTTTTATTGAAAATCTCTATATTCCCTATCTCTCTAAGCCATATACAAGATTAAATCTTTTTCATCAAAAAGCTAGATTATTTCTATAAAATTCATGCATTAGAAAAGGGTTATATCAAAATAGCGACAAGTTAAGATTAAAAGAATCGAAACCGAGATAAGACATAGCTAGTAAGGTATCGATTTTAGGCATCGCAAAAAGGTTCGTACCTCATCGTGCGTAACCAACTCTCGAACCCAAACAGTGAATGTTTGCATTACGTAGACCATGGGATAGATGTTTTGAGTTTCATAAATCAAAACATAGGTTTCAATAGGCCCGATCATGCCTAGCCTAAAATGATCGGTGGCAACTCCAAGCGTTGGCCATTTTGTGATGGTTATACGAGACCAAGAAGATGAGTGATTCATCTTATGGTCCCCCTTACTGTATAATAAGTCAAAAATCCATACATTCTTATTCTCATCACGTCACCAAAGAATAGTCTCAGTCAAGAAGACATTTTCTAAGTCAGGAAAATATTTTAAGTCATGCGCACCCATAGATCCGTGAGGATCCACCCTGGGGTACGTTGCAACAATGATCTACTTGGCTCATTCCTATTTCCTAAACCCTCTTTAACTCAGACTAAGGCTAAACAAAAGAGGAACATTTTAGCCAAACCTTTAGCTACCAATTTTGAATGATCCTTCTATCCAAAAATGACCAATTCCAAATGACATCAAAAATTTCCATTTTCATTGATACTCTAACCCAATTACTCTGAGAGGACACGTCAACCTCACTTTTACCTCAAAATGACATCAACTTTTCATTTTAGGGATAACCAACCCCATTATCTGAAGGGATACTCTAACCCTACTTTTACCAAAAATGATGTCAAATTTCCATTTTTGAGGATACTTGAACCCTATCACTCTTAGGGGATACTCTAACCCTACATTTTACTTCAAAAGTAGTATCAGACTTTTATTTTTGAGGATTCCCTAACCCCATTCTTTTAAGAGGATATTGAACCCCGCTCTTCTTATTCCTTCAAAAATCTAAGCATTTTTCCTTTTCGAGTCATTAAAAACTTTTTCCCCTTAAATTTCCATCAAATTCAATTAAGTTTCAACATTGTCATCTCGATTATTCATTAATAATCGAAGATAATTATGAGATACATATTGATCATCCCTCTTTTTTATGTATTTTATGTGTTTATTTTTGTGCGAATTTATTTATTGGTTTTTTTCCTATCTTACTAATATGTTTCCTCTTGTATGGATCTCAAGCATTCATGCTTTAAAAATTATATTCAAAATCACAAAACAATATCTCGTGTCGGTATCTCTCTAGTGCTGAGTGCTGGACATGAAATATTTGATTTTTTTAAAGAAACCTATTCGAAGATCATTTTCGTTAAAAACCCTATGTTTCTCACCTCTCTAAGGTGCATAGGTGATAAAATTTTCATTAAAACTTGGACTTGTATCTTTACAAAATTTCATGCATTAAAGGGAATTATATTTAGATAATGATAAAAATGGAACTGAAGAAACTGAGATTTAAGTAAGATGTAGTTAGATGGTATCGATTTTCGAGTGTTATGGGGATGCTAATCCTTTCTCTCATGTAACCAACTTTTTAACCTAAAAGAACGAATCTCTGGTATTATTTTCAATAGGCATCAGATCATGCCTAACTTAAAATGATCGGTGGCAACTCCAAGTTTATGGCCACTTTATGGTGGCCATCCAAGACTAATCGGATGAGTGATTCATCTAACGGTCTTTTACCCTTTCATGTCAAACATTAAAATATTTTTTAAATCGAGCACGTTTTGGCCCTTCGGATTGTTTAAAGTTTGTAAAGGGTAGGCATGTGGAATGTTGACACAAGAAAAGCTTTTTTTCTATCATTTTCCTTAAAATCAAAGTTTGTCCCTTAGATGAGATGAACATGCTTTCTCGTAACAATCTCCATCCTTTTCATGATTGTGCGATAAATCACATTCACCTCATTAGGGTGAAAAATATTGATGCTTTGGTTTCACACAAAAATCTTTTGTCCCAAACAGTTTCCTTAAAATCAAAGTTCATCCCCTAGATAAGATAAACATGGATTCCAGTTGCAATCTCTATTCTTCTTATGATTATGGTATTAAATCATATTCAACTCATTAGGATGCATGATATTGATGCTTTTGTTTCATACAAAAAAGCTTTTTTTTCTATCTTTTTCCTTAAAATCAAAGTTCATCCCACAAATGAGACAAACATGGATTCTCATAGCAAACTCTATTCTTTTTGTGATTAGGCTACAAATACATATTCTCCTTAATTGGATGTAGGATATTGATGCTTTGGTTTCACAAAAGAAGCTTTTTTTTTTTCGTTATCTTCTTTAAAATCAAAGTTTGTCCCCTAGATAAGATGAACATGCATTCTCGTAATAATCTTCATTCTTTTTGTGATTGTGTGATAAAAACACATTCACCTCATTAGGGTGCATAATATTGATGGTTTGGTTTCACAAGAAAACCTTTTGTTACCAATATTTTCCTTAAAATCAAAGTTTATCCCTTAAAGTTCATCCCCTAGATCAGATGAACATGGATACTAGTAATAATCTTTATTCTTCTTGCGATTGTGCTTGAAAACATATTCACCTTATTAGGATGCATGACCTTGATGCTTTGTTTCACACAAAAAATTTTTCTTTCTATACTTTTCCTCAAAATCAATGTTCATCCCTTAGATGAGATGACATGGATTCTTATAACGATCTTCATTCTTTTTGGGATTAGGCAGTAAATACATATTTTCCTCAATAGGATGCATGACATTGATGCTTTGGTTTCACAAGAAAAGCTTTTTTTTCCATTATTTTCCTTAAAATGAAAGTTTGTCCCTCAGCTAAAATGAATATGGATTCTCTTAACAATCTCTATTCCTTTTGCGATTGTGCTACGAAAACATATTCACTTCATTAGGGTGCATAATGTTAATGCTTTGGCTTTAAATAAAAAGTTTTTCATTTTATCTTTTTCTTTAAAAGTTTATCTCTTAGATGAGACAAACATGGATTCTAGTAACAATCTCTTTTTGTTTTGTGATTGTGCTATAAAAATATATTCACCTCACTAGGATACATGATAGTGACACTTTCGTTTCACATGAAAAGCTTTTCTTTATATCTTTTTCCTCAAAATCAAAGTTCATCCCTTAGGTAAGACGAACATGGATTCTAGTAACAATCTCTATTCTTTTTTTGATTGGGCTATAAATATACATTCTCCTCAATTGGATGCATGATATTGATGCTTTTGTTTCACAAGAGAAGCTTTTTTTACCATTATCTTCCTTAAAATTAAAGTTTGTCCCTTAGATGAGACGAACACGTATTCTTGTAATAATCTTTATTCTTTTTATGCTTGTGTGATAAAAACAGATTCACCTCATTAGGGTGCATAATATTCATGGTTTGGTTTCACAAGAAAAGCTTTTCTTCCTAATATTTTCCTTAGAATCAAGTTTCATCCTTTAGATCTGACAAATATGGATTCTTATAATAGTCTCTATTCTTTTGGACAATGATCTATAGAAACACATTCACCTCAATAGGATGCTGATATTAATGCTTTGGCTTCACAAGAAAAGCTTTTCTTTCCATCACTTTCTTAAAAATGAAAGTTCATCCATAGGATGCATGGTATTGATGCTTTGGTTCCATAAGAAAAACTTTCCTTTCCATCATTTTCCTTAAAATTAGAATTCGTCCCTTATATGAGTCATACCAATCTCCATTTTTCTTGCTATTGGGCTATAAATACACATTCTCCCCAATAGAATGCAAGATATTGATGCTTTGGGTTTAGAAGAAAAGCTTTTCTTCCTAACATTTTCCTTAGAATCAAAGCTCATCCATTAGATGTAACAAACATGAATTCTCATAATAATCCCCATTTTTTTGATTGGTCTATAAAAGCACATTCACCTCATTATGTTACATGATATTGATGCTTTCGTTTCAGAAGAAAAGCTTTTATTTTCACCATTTTCTTAAAAATCAAAGTTCATCCCTCAGATGAGACAAACATGGATTCTCTTAACAATCTGCATTTTTTATGATAGGCTATAAATATGCAGTCTCCTAAATAGGACGCATAATATTATGCTTTGATTTCAAAAAGAAAGATTTTTTTCCATAATTTTCCTTAAAATCAAAGTTCATCCTTTAGATGAGATGAACATGGATTATTGTGACAATTTTATTTCCTTTTATGATTAGGCTATGAATGTACATTCTCCTCAATATGTGCATGATATTAATCTTTTGGTTTTACAAAAAAAGCATTTTTTCCCAAAATTTTGCTTAGAATCATAGTTCATCTTTTAGATGTGACAAAAAAGGATTCTTATAATGGCCTCCACTCTTTTTGAGATTGGTCCATAAAAACACATTCTCCTCAATAGCATGCATGATATTAATGCTTTTATTTCACAAAGAAAGCTTTTCTTTTCGTGATTTTCCTAAAAATCAATGTTCACCCTCAAATGAGACAAACATGAATTCTATTAAAAATCTCCATTCTTTTTGTGATTATTCCATAAGAACAAATTCACCTCATTAGGATGCATGATATTGATGCTTTGGCTTCACAAGAAAAGCTTTTCTTTCCATCATTTTTCTAAAAATCAAAGTTTATCCCCTAAATTAGACAAACATGGATTCTTGTAACAATCGCCATTCTTTTTATAGTTATGCTATAAAAATGCATTCACCTCACTAGGTTGCATGATATTGTTGCTTTGGTTTCACAAGAAAAGCTTTCTTACCACTAATTTTCTTAAAATCAAAATTCATCCCTTCTATGAGTCATACCAATCTCCATTCTTCTTGCGATTGGGCTATCAATACGCATTCTGCTCAAGAGGATACATGATATTGATACTTTGATCTCAAAAGAAAGGCTTTTCTTCCTAACATTTTCCTTGGAATCAAAGTTCATCCATTAGATGTGACAAACATGGATTCTCGTAATAATACACATTTTTTTAGATCGATCTATAAAAACACTTTCACCTTATTAGGTTGCATGATATTAATGCTTTGGTTGCATAAAAAAAGCTTTTATTTCCATTATTTTCCTAAAAATCAAAGTTCTTCCCTTATATGAGATGAACATGGTTTCTCTTAACAATCTGCATTTTTTGTGATTAGGCTATAAATATGCAATCTCCTAAATAGGATGCATGACATTGATGCTTTGATTTCGCAAGAAATGATTTTTTTCCATCATTTTCCTCAAAATCAAAGTTCATCCCTCAGATGAGATGAACATGAATTCTTGTAACAATCTCATTTCTTTTTGTGATTAGGCTATAAATGCACATTCTTCTCAACAGGATATATGATATTAATGTTTTGGTTTCACAACAAAAGCATTTCTTCCCAAAATTTTACTTAGAATCATGGTTCTTCCTTTAGATGTGATAAATAAGGATTCTCATAACAATCTCCACTCTTTTTGAGATCGGTCCATAAAAACACATTCTGCTCAATAGAATGCATGATATTAATACTTTGATTTTCCAAAAAAAAAGCTTGTCTTTTCATTATTTTCTTAAAAATCAAAGTTCGTCCCCTAGATGACACAAGCATAGATTCTATTAAAAATCTCTATTCTTTTTGTGATTATGCCATAAGAATACATTCACCTCATTAGGATGTATGATATTGATGCTTTGGCTTCAGAAAAACTTTTCATTCCATTATTTTCCTGAAAATCAAAGTTCATCCCTCAAATTAAACAAAAATGGATCTCGTAACAATTACCATTCTTTTTTATGGTTGTTCTATAAAAACACATTCACATCACTAGGATGCATGATACTGATGCTTTGGTTTCACAAGGAAAGCTTTCTTTTTCATCATTTTTCCTTAAAATCAAAATTCATCCCTTATATGAGTTATACCAATCTCCATTCTTCTTGCGATTAGGCTATAAATACAGATTCTCCTTAATAGGATGCATGATATTGATGCTTTAGTCTAAGAAAACAAGCTTTTCTTCCCAACATTTTCCTTAAAATCAAAGCTCATCCCTTAGATGTGACAAACATGGATTCTCATAATAATGTCCATTTTTTTTAGATTGGTCTATGAAAACACATTCATCTCATTAGGTTTCATGATATTGATGCTTTAGTTTCACAAGAAAAGCTTTTATATCTATAATTTTCCTAAAAATCAAAGTTCATCCCCCTGATGATACGAATATGGATTCTTTTCACAATATCCATTTTTATTCATTAGGCTATAAATATGCAATCTCTTAATAGGATGCATGATATTGATGCTTTGATTTCATAAGAAAATATTTTCTTTCCATCATTTTCCTCAAAATCAAAGTTCATCCCTCAGGTGAGATGAACATGGATTCTGGTAACAATCTTATTCTTTTTGTGATTGGGCTATAAATGCACATTCTCCTCAATAAGATGCATGATATTAATGTTTTGGTTTTATAACAAAGGCATTTTTTCCCAAAATTTTGCTTAGAATCAGAGTGCATCATTTAGATATGACAAAAAGGATTCTTATAGCAATCTCCACTCTTTTTGAGATTGGTCCATAAAAACACATTCTCCTCAATAGGATACATGATATTAATGCTTTGATTTCATAAAAAAGCTTTTCTTTTCATCATTTTCCTAAAACCAAAGTTCGTCACTTAGATGAGACAAA
The DNA here is from genome assembly GCA_038382025.1 of Adansonia gregorii. Lineage (NCBI taxonomy): Eukaryota > Viridiplantae > Streptophyta > Magnoliopsida > Malvales > Malvaceae > Adansonia > Adansonia gregorii. Next base: position 8,669 of record JBBYHO010024078.1, read on the forward strand.
TGTGGATTCTATTAACAACCCCTAATATTTTATGATTATGCAATAAGAACACATTTACCTCATTAGGATGCATGACACTGATGCTTTGGCTTCACAAGAAAAGCTTTTCTTTGCATCACTTTCCTAAAAATCAAAGTTCACCCCTTAGATTTGATAAACATAGATTCTCGTAACAATCGCCATTCTTTTTATGGTTGTGCTATAAAAACACATTCATCTCATTAAGATGCATGATATTGATGCTTTGGTCTCACAAGAAACTCTTTTTTCCATCACTTTCCTTAAAATCAAAATTCATCCCTCATATGAGTCATACCAATCTCCATTCTTTATGCAATTAGGCTATAAATACACATTCTCCTCAATAGCATGCATGATATTAAAGCTTTGGTTTTAGAAGAAAAGCTTTTCTTCCTAACAGTTTCCTTAGAATCAAAGTTCATCCTTTAGAAGTGACACACATGGATTCTCATAATAACCTCAATGTGTTTAGATTGGTCTATAAAAACACATTCGCCTTATTAGGTTACATGATATTGATATTTTCGTTTCATAAGAAAAGTTTTTATTTCCATTATTTTGTTAAAAATTAAAGTTTGTCCCTCAGATAAGACGAACATGGATCCTCTTAACAATCTCCATTTTTTGCAATTGGGCTATAAATATGCAATCGCCTCAATAGGATACATGATATTGATAGTTTGATTTTGTAAGAAAAGTTCTTTTTTTCCACCATTTTTCTTAAAATCAAAGTTTATCCCTAAGATAAGATAACATAGATTCTGGTAACAATCTCATTTCCTTTTGTGATTAGGCTATAAATGCATATTCTTCTCAATAGGATGCATGGCATTGATGTTTTGGCTTCAAAAGAAAAGCACTTCTTCCCAAAATTTTGCTTAATATCATAGTTCATCCTTTAGATGTAATAAATAAGAATTCTTATAACAATCTCCACTCTTTTTGAGATTGGTCCAAAAAATCACATTCTCCTTAATAGGATGCGTTATATTAATCCTTTGATTTTGCAACAAAAGCTTTTCTTCTCATTGTTTTCCTAAAAATCAAAGTTTGTCCCTTAAATAAGACAAACATGGATTTTATTAACAATCTCCATTCTTTTCTGACTACTCTATAAGAATACATTCACCTCATTAGGATGCATACTATTGAGGCTTTGGTTTCACAAGAAAAGCTTTTTTTCGATCACTTTCCTTAAAATTAAAGTTCGTTACTTACGTGAGATAAACATGGATTCTCAGAATAATATCATTTCTTTTTGTGATTGGGCTATAAATTACCCATTTTTCTCAACAGGGTTTAGGGTATTCATGATTTTCTTTCAAAAAAATGCTTTTTTTTCCCAAAATTTTTCTTAGAATCAATGGCCTTCCTTTAGATGTGATAAACATGGATTCTCGTAATAATCTCCACTTTTTTTAGATTGGTCTATATAATCACAATCACCTCATTTGTATGCATGACATTGATGATTTGGTTTCACATCAAAAGCTTTTCTTTCTATCATTTTCCTATAAGTTAAAGTTAATCTCTCAAATGAGTCAAATAAGGATTCTCGTAACAATCTCCATTCCTTTTTCGATTGGGCTATAAATAAACATTATCCTTAATAGGACATATGATATTTATAATTTGGTTTCATAAGAAAAGCTTTTCATTCCATCATTGTTCTTAAAATCAAAGTTTATTCCTCAGATGAGATGAACATGAATTTTTCATACCAATCTCCATTCTTTTTACAGTTGCAGTATGAACATGTATTCTCTTAAAAAGGATGCATGATATTGATGCTTTGGTTTCAAAAGAAATGTTTTTCTTCCTAACATTGTATGTAGAACTCAACTTCATACCTTCGATGTGATAAACATGGATTCTCATAATATTCTCTATTCCTTTTGAGATTGGTCTATAAAAACACATTCACCACATTCGAACGCATGATATTAATGCTTTGGTTTTATACGAAAACATTTTCTTTTAATCATTTCTCTTAAAATCAAAACATGTCCCTCAAATGAGAGAAACTTGGATTCTTGTAAAAGTTCTCCATTTTTTTGGATTTGGCTATAAATGCACATTCTCCTCAATATGATGTACGATATTGATGCTTTGGTTTCCCCAGAAAAGCTTTTCTTTCCATCATTTTCCTTCAAATTATAGTTCATCTCTCAAATGAAACAAACATGGATTCTCATAATAATCTCTATTCCTTTTGTAATTGTGTAATAAAAATATATTCATCTCATTAGGATGCATGATATTGATGCTTTAGCTTCACAAGAAAAGCTTTTCTTTGTACTATTTTCCTTCAAATCGAAGTTTATCCTTTAGATGTGACAAAACATGGATTCTCATAATAATCTCCATTCTTTTTCAGATTGGTCTTTAAAAAATCGTTCACCTTTTGAGGATGCATGATATTAATGCTTTGGTGTAGAAATAAATGCCTTTCTTCCTAACATTTTCCTTGGAATCAAAGTTTCTTCCTTTAAATGTGACAAATATGGATTCTAATCTCCATTCCTTTTGAGATTGGTTTAAAAAATCAAATTCATCTCATTAGGATTCATGCTATTGATGCTTTGGTTTCACAAGAAAAGCTTTTCATCGCATCCTTTTTCTAAAAACCAAAGTTCATGCCTAATATGAGATGAACATTGATCCTTATAATAATCATAATTTTTTTTGTGATTAGGCTATAAATTTATATTCTCCTCAATAGGATGCAAGATTTTGATGGTTTGGTTCCACAACAAAAGTATTTTCTTTCCATTATTTTTCTAAAAATCAAAGTTCATCCCTTAGATGAGACAAACATGGATCTTTTTGTGATAATGCTATACAAACACATTCACCGCATTAGGATGCATGATATTGATGGTTTGGTTTTGCAAGAAAATCTTTTCTTTCTATAATTTTCCTTAAAATCAAAGCTCATTCCTAAGATAAGATGAACATGGATTCTTATACCAACCTTTATTCTTTTTACGATTACGTTGTAAATACATATTCTTCTTAATAGGAAGCATGATATTAATGCTTTAGTTTCAAAAGAAAAACTTTCTTTTCTAATTTTTTTTTTAGAGTCAAAGTTCATCCTTCACTTGTGACAAACATGGTTTCTCACAATAATCTCCACTCCTTTTGAGATTGGTCTATGAATTCACATTCACCTTATTATGATGGATGATATTGATGCTTTGGTTTCACAAGCAATCTTTTTTTTCCATCAATTTCCTTAAAATCAAAGTTCAACCCTGAGATGAGACAGATATGGATTCTCATAACAATCTCAATTCTTTTTGTGATTGGGCTATAAATACAAATAGTATGCATGATATTGGTGCTTTGGTTTCATAAGAAGAGATTTTTGTCCTAACATTTTCCTTGGAATCAGCATTCTTGCTTTACAAGTGACAAAACATGAATTTTCGTAATAATCTCCATTCTTTTTTAGAATGGTATATAAAAACACACTGACCTCATTATGATGCATGATATTGGTGCTTTTGTTTCACAATAAAAGCTTTTCATTCAAAAAAAATCAAAGTTCATCCCTCAGATAAGGTGAACATGGGTTCATTTAAATATATCCATCCTTTTTGTGATTATGCTATAAAAACACATTTATCTTATTTGGATGCAAGATATTGATGCTTTGATTTCAAAAGAAACGCTTTTCTTTGCATCATTTTTTTTTAAAATCAAAGTTCATCACTCAGATAAGATGATCACGGATTCTCAGAACAATCTCATTTTTCTTGTGATTAAGCTATAAATACATTTTCTCCCCAATAAGATGCTTGGTATTGATGCTTCAATTTCACAAGAAAAGCCTTTCTTTCAAATATTTTTGCTTAAAATCATAGTTTATCGTTTAGGCATGACAAGATAGGGATTCTTATAATGATCTCAATTCTTTTTATGATTAGGCCATAAATACACGTTCTCCTCAATGGGATGCATGATATTGAAGCTTTGGTTTTACTAGAAAAGCTTTTCTTTCCATCATTTTCCTTAATCAAAGTTCTTCACTAGATGAGACAAATGTGGATTCTCGTATCAATCTCCATTCTTTTTGCGATTTGGCTATAAATACACATTCTCTTTAATATGATGCATGATATTAATGATTTGGTTTCAAAAGAATAGCTGTCCTTCCTAGTAATTTCCTTTGAATCAAAGTTCATTCATTAGATGTGACGGACATGGATTCTCATAATAATCTTCACCTTTTTGAGATTGGTCTATAAAAACATAATCACCTTATTCAGACTTATGATATTAATGCTTTGGTTTCACATAAAAATTTTTTTCATCATTTTCCATAAAATTAAAGTTCATACCTTAGATGAAACGAACATGGATTCTTTAACAATCTCCATTCCTTTTATGATTGGGCCATAAATACATATTCTCCTCAATAGGATGCATGATATTGATGCTCTAGTTTCAAAATAAAAGCTTGTCTTCCCAACATTTTTCATAAAATAAAAGTTCATCCTTCAAATGTGACAAAAAAGGATACTCATAATAATCTTCTTTCTTTTTGAGGTTGGTCTATAAAATGACATTCATCTTATTATGATGCATGATATTGATGCTTTGGATTCATAAGAAAAGCTTTTCTTTTCATTATTTTTCCTAAAATTAAAGTCTATCCCAAAGATGAGACATATAGATTTTTATAAAAATCTAGATTCTTTTTATGATTAGGCTATAAATATAGATTCTTAATAGGATGTATGATACTGACATTTGGCATCACAAGAAAAGATTTTTTTTCCATCATTTTCCTAAAAATCAAAGTTCATCCCTCATATTAGACGACATGGATTCTCATAACAATCTCGAGATTTTTTGTGATTGGGCTATGAATACATATTCTCCTCAATAGGATGCATGATATTAATGCTTTGGTTTTAAAAGAAAAGCATTTCTTTCCAACATTTTCCATAGAATCAATTCATGTTTTAGAAGTGATAAACATGGATTCTAATTATAATCTATATTCCTTTTGAGACTTCCTATAACAACATAATCACCTCATTAGGTTGTATAATATTGATGTTTTGGTTTCATAAGAAAAGCTTTTCTTTTCATCATTTTTTTAAAAATCAAAGTTTGTCCCTCAGATGAGACGAACATGGATTTTCATAACAATTGCCATTCTTTTTGGGATTGGGCTATAAATATACATTCTTCTCAATAGTATGAATGATATTGATGCTTTGGTTTCATAAGAAAAGCTTTTTATTCCATCATTTTCCTTAAAATCAAAGTTTATTCCTCAGATCAGACAAACATGAATTCTCATATCAATCTCCATTCTTTTTATGATTAGGCTATAAATGCAAATTCTCCTCAATAGGATGCACGACATTGATGCTTTCATTTCAAAAGAAAAGTTTTCCTTACCAATTATTTCCTTGGGATCAAAGTTCATCTTTTAGATGTGGCAAACATGGATTCTCATAATAATCTCCACTTTTTTTGAGATTAGACTATAGAAACATATTCACATTATTTGAACGAATGCTATTGATGCTTTGGTTTCACATGAAAAGCTTTTCTTTCCATCATTTTTCATAAAATTAAAGTTCATACCTCAGATAAGACAAACATGGATTCCCCTAGCAATCTCTATTCCTTTTGTGATTGGACCATAAATACACATTCTCTTTAATAAGATGCATGATATTGATGCATTGGGTTCATAAGCAAAGCTTTTTCTTCCATTATTTTCCTTAAAACCAAAATTCAACCCTTAGATGAGATGAACATGGATTCTCGTAACAATCGCCATTCTTTTTAGGATTTGGCCATAAATACACATGCTCTTCAATATGATGCATGATATTGATGCTTTGGTTTCACAAGGAAAGCTTTTCATTCCATCATTTTCATTCAAATCAAAGTTCATTCCTTAGATGAGATAAAGATGGATTCTCATACCAATCTCCATTCTTTTTATGATTGAGCTATGAATACACATTCTCCCTAATATGATGCTTGAAACTGAAGTTTTGGCATCACAAGAAAAGCTTTTTTATCATTTTCCTAAAAATCAAAATTCATCTGTCAGATGAGATAAACATGGATTGTCATAACAGTCTTGATTCTTTTAGTGATTGGGTTATAAATACATATTCTCCTTAGCAGGATGCATGATTTTGATTCTTTGGTTGTAGAAGGAAAGCTTTTTTTCCTAACATTTTCCCTAGAGTTAATGTTCTTCCTTTACATGTGAAAAACATGGATTCTAAAGATTATTCTTTTTGAGATTAGCCTATAAAAATAGGTTCACCTCATTAGGATGCATGATATTGATGCTTTGGTTTCATAAAAAAAGCTTTTTCATTCCATCATTTTTCTTATAATCAAAATTCATCCTTAAGATGAGATGAACATGGATTCTCTTAACAATCTTTATTCTTTTTATGATTGTGCAATAAAAGCACATTCATCTCTTTAGGATGCACGATATTGAAGCTTTCATTTGATAAGAAAAGCTTTTTATTCCATTATTTTTCTTAAAATCAAAGTTCATTACTTAGATGAGACGAACATTGATTTTTATACCAATCTCCATTGTTTTTCCAATTATGCTATAAAATTTCTCCTTAACAGAATGTATGATAATGATGTTTTGGCATCACATGCAGTGCTTTTATTTTCTTCATTTTCTTGAAAACAAAGTTCATCCCTTAGATGAGATGAACATGGATTTTCATAACAATCTCGATTCTTTTTATGATTGGGCTATAAAAACACATTCTTCTTAACATGAAGTATGATATTAATGCTTTGATTTCAGAAGAAAACTTTTCTTCCCAATATTTTCCCTAGAATTGATGTTCATCCTTTACATGTGACAAACATGGATTCTAATAATAATCTATACCCATTTTGAGATTGGCCTATAAAAACATGTTCATCTCATTAGGATGCATGATATTGATGCTTTGGTTTCATAAGAAAGGCTTTTCTTTCCATCGTTTTCCTTCTAATTAAAATTTATCCCTAAGATAAGATGAACGTGGATTATCATAGCAATCTTTATACTTTTTATGATTGTGCAATAAAAATAGATTAATCTCATTAGGATGCACAATATTAAAGCTTTCATTTCACAAGAAAAGTTTTTCATTCCATTATTTTCCTTAAAATCAAAGTTTATTCTTTAGATGAGACGAATATTGATTTTTATATCAAACTCCATTATTTTTGTGATTATGCTATAAACACACTTTCTCTTTAATAGGATACATGATACTGATATTTTGGAATCACAATGAAAACTGTTCTTTTCATATTTTTCCTAAAAATAAAGTTCGTCCCTCATATGAGATGAACATGGATTCTCTTAACAATATGCATTTTTTGTGATTAGGCTATAAATATGCAATCTCCTAAATAGGATGAATGATTGATTCTTTGATTTCACAAGAAAAGATTTTTTTTCCATCATTTTTCTTAAAATCAAAGTTCATCCCTCAGATAAGACGAACATGAATTCTTGTAACAATCTCATTTCTTTTTGTGATTAGGCTATAAATGCATATTCTCCTTAATAGGATGCATGATATTAATGTTTTGATTTAACAAGAAAAGCATTTCTTCCCAAAATATAACTTAATCATAACAAGGATGTGATAAACAAGGATTCTCATAACAATCTCCACTCATTTTAAGATTGGTCCATAAAAACACATTCTCCTCAATAGGATACATGATATTAATGCTTTGATTTTGCAAGAAAAGCTTGTCTTTTCATCATTTCTTAAAAATCAAAGTTTGTCCCTCAGATGACTCAAGCATGGATTTTATTAAAAATCTCTATTTTTTTGTGATTCTACCATAAGAACACATTCACCTCATCAGGATGCATGATGTTGATGCTTTGGCTTCACAAGAAAAGCTTTTGTTTCCATCATTTTCCTAAAAATCAAAATTCATCCCTCAAATTAAACAAACATGGATTTTCGTAACAATTGCCACTCTTTTTTATGGTTGTGCTATAAAACACATTCACCTTACTAGGTGCATGATATTGATGCTTTGGTTTCACAAAAAAAGGCTTTTCTTTCCATTATTTTCCTTAAAATCAAATTTCATCCCCTATATGAGTCATACCAATCTCCATTCTTCTTGTGATTAGGCTGTAATTACAAATTCTTCTCAATAGGATGCATGATATTGATGTTTTGGTTTAAAAAGAAAAGCTTTTCTTCCCAACATTTTCTTTAAAATTAAAGTTTATCCCTTAGATGTGATAAACATGAATTCTCATAATAATGTCTATTTCCTTAGATTGGTCTACAAAAACACATTCACCTTATTAGGTTGCATGATATTAATGCTTCGGTTTCACAAGAAAAGCTTTTATTTTCATAATTTTCCTAAAAATCAAAGTTCGCCCCTTAGATGAAATAAACATGGATTCCCTTAAAAATTTCCATTTTTAGTGATTAGGCTACAAATATGCAATCTACTTAATAGGATGCATGATATTGATGCTTTGAATTCACAAGAAAAGATTTTCTTTCCATCATTTTCCTTAAAATTAAAGTTCATCCCTCAGATGAGATGAACGTGGATTCTGGTAACAATCTTATTTCTTTTTGTGATTGGGCTATAAATGCACATTCTCCTCAATAGGATGCATAATATTAATGCTCTAGTTTTAAAATAAAAGCTTTTCTTCCTAATATTTTTCTTAGAATCAAAGTTCATCCTTTGGATATGACAAAAAAGGATACTCATAATAATCTTCTTTCTTTTTTAGGTTGGTCTATAAAATGACATTTACCTTATTAGGATGCATGATATTGATGCTTTGGATTCATAAAAAAGTTTTTTTATCCATCATTTTCCTTAAAATCAAAGTTTGTCCCTAAGATGAGATGAACATGGGTTCTCGTACAAATCATGATTCTTTTTATGATTGGGCTACAAATACAATTCTCAATAGGATGCATGATATTGACATTTTGGCATCACAAGAAAACCTTTCCTTTCCATCATTTTCCTAAAAATCAAATTTAGCCCTCAGATTAGATGAAAACAGATTCTCATAAAAATCTCAATTTTTTTGGGATTAGGCTATAAATACATATTCTTCTCAATAGGAAGCATGATATTACTGCTTTGGTTTTAAAAGAAAAGCATTTCTTCCCAACATTTTCCATAGAATCAATGTTCATCATTTAGATATGACAAACATGGATTCTAATAATAATCTATATTCCTTTTAAGATTGCCTATAAAAACACAATCACCTTATTAGGACGCATGATATTGATGCTTTGGTTTCATAAAAAAAGCTTTGATGTCCATCATTTTCCTTAAAATTGAAGTTCATCCCTCAGATGACACGAACATGGATTCTCATAACAATTGCCATTCTTTTTGGGATTGGGCTATAAATATATTGTCTTCTCAATAGTATGCATGATATTGATGCTTTGGTTTCACAAGAAAAGCTTTGTATTCCATCATTTTCCTTGAAATCAAAGATGAACATGGATTCTCATATCAATATCCATTTTTTTGATTTGGCTATAAATACACATTCTCCTCAATAGGATGCATGATATTGACACTTTCATTTCAAAAGAAAAACTTTTCTTACCAATTATTTCCTTAGGATCAAAGTTCATCCTTTAGATGTGACAAACATGGATTCTGATAAGAATCTCCACTCCTTTTAAGATTGGACTATAGAAACACATTCACCTCATTTGAAAGCATGATACTGATGCTTTGGTTTCACATGAAAAGCTTTTCTTTCCATCATTTTACATAAAATTAAAGTTCATATCTCTGATGAGACGAACATGGATTCCTCTAACAATCTTTACTCCTTTTGCGATTAGGCCATAAATACATATTCTCCTCAATAGGACGCATGATAATGATGCTTTAGCTTCACCAGAAAAGCTTTTTTTTCCATCATTTTCGTTAAAATCAAAATTCATCCTTTTATGATTGGGCTAAAAATAAATAATCTCCTCAATAGGATACTTGATATTAATGCTTTGATTTTGGAAGAAAAGCTTTTCTTCCTAACATTTTCCTTAGAATCAATGCTCATGCTTTAGATGTGACAAACATGGATTCTTGTAGTAATCTTCATTCTTTTAGAAATTAGTCTATAAAAACACATTCACATCATTATGATGCATGATATTGATGCTTTGGTTTCACAAGGTACTTTTTTATTTTAGCTATTTTCCTAAAAATCAAAGTTCATCCCTCAGATGAGACAAACATGGATTCTCGAGACAATTGCTATTCTTTTTATGGTTGTGCTTTTAAAAACACATTCACCTTATTAGGATGCATGATATTGATGGTTTAGTTTCAAAGTAAAATCTTTCTTTCTATTATTTTCCTTAAAATCAAAGTTTGTCCTTAAGATGAGACAAACATGGATTCTCGTAACAATCTCGATTCATTTTGTGATAGGCTATAAATACTGATTCTCAATAGGATGCAAGATATTAATGTTTTGGCATAACAATAAAAGCTTTTCTTTCCATCAATTTCATAAAAATCGAAGTTCATCCCTTACATGAGATGACATGGATTCTTATAGCAATCTCGATTCTTTTTGTCATTGGGCTATAAATACGCATTCTCCTTAATAGGATGCATGATAATAATGCCTTGGATTCACAAGAAATTCCATCATTTTCCCAAGAACCAATGTTTATCCATTAAATGTGATAAACATGGATTCTAATAACAATAATATATATTCCTATTGAGATTGGCCTATAAAACAATATTCACCTCTTTAGGACGTATGATATTGATGCTTTGGTTTCATAAGAAAGGCTTTTCTTTCTGTTATTTTCCTTCAAATCAAAATTCACCCCTTAGATGAGATGAACATGGATTCTCATAACAATTGCCATTCTTTTTGGGATTGGGGTATAAATACACATTCTTTTCAATAGGATGCATGATGCTGATGCTTTGGTTTCATAGGAAAAGATTTTCATTCCATCAACTTCCTTAAAATCAAAGTTCATTCCTCAGATGAGATGAACATGGATTCTTATGCTAATCCCCATCCTTTTTGTAAGTGTGCTATAAATAAACATTTTCCTCAATAGGATGCATGATATTAACATTTTGGCATCACAAGAAAAGCTTTTTTTTTTCATTTTCCTAAAAATCAAAGTTCATCCCTCAGATAAGACGTACATGGATTCTTATCATGGTATTAATTCTTTTTGTGATCAGGCTATAAATACACATTTTCTTTAATAGGATGCATGATATTGATGCTTTGGTTTCAGAAGAAAAGCTTTTCTTTCTAACATTTTCCCTAGAATCGATGTTCATTCTTTACATGTGACAAACATGGATTTTAATAATAATGTATATTCTTTTTTAGATTGGCCTATAAAAATAGGTTTACCTCATTAGGATGCATGGTATTGATACTTTGGTTTTATAAAAAAAAACTTTTCTTTCCACCATTTTTCTTATAACAAAAATTCATCCCTAAGATAAGACAAACATGGATTCTCATAACAATCTTCATTGTTTTTGTGATTGTGCAATAAAAGCACATTCATCTATTTAGGATGCATGATATTGAAGCTTTCGTTTCATAAGAAAAGCTTTTCATTCCATTATTTTCCTTAAAATTAAAGTTTATTCCTTAGATGAGATGAACATCAATTTTTATACCAATCTTCATTGTTTTTGCAATTATGCTATAAACACACTTTCTCCTCAATAAGTGCATGATACTGGTGTTTTGGCAACACAAGTAAAGCTTTTCTTTTCTTTATTTTCCTAAAAACAAAGTTCATCCCTTAGATGAGATGAGCACGAGTTATCATAACAATCTTGATTCATTTTGTGGTTGGGCTATAAAAACATATTTTTCTTAACACGAAGCATGATATTGATGCTTTGATTTTAGAAGAAAAGCTTTTCTTCCGAACGTTTTCCCTAGAATTGATGTTCATCCTTTACATGTGATAAAAATGAATTCTAATAATGATCTATATTCCTTTTGAGATTGGCCTATAAAAATAGGTCCAACTTATTAGGATGCATGATATTAATGCTTTGGTTTCATAAGAAAGGCTTTTCCTACCATCATTTTCCTTCTAATCCAAATTCATCCCTAAGATAAGACGAACAAGGATTCTATTAGCATTCTTTATATTTTTTGTGATTGTGTAATAGGAACACATTCATCTCATTAGGATGCATGATATTGATGCTTTCACTTCACAAGAAAAGCTTCTTATTCCATCTTTTTCCATAAAGTCAAAGTTTATTCCTTGGATGAGACAAACATTGACTTTCATACCAATCTCCATTGTTTTTGCGATCATGCTATAGACACACTTTCTTCTCAATAGGATGCATGATACTGATGTTTTGGCATCACAAGCAAAGCTATTATTTTCATCATTTTCCAAAAAACAAAGCTTGCCCCTTAGATGAAACGAACATAGATTCTCATAACAGTCTTAATTCTTTTTATGATTAGGCTATAAATACACATTCTCCATAACATGAAGCATGATATTGACGTTTTGATTTCAGAAGAAAAGCTTTTCTTCCTAACATTTCCCTAGAATCAATGTTTATCTTTTACATGTGATAAACATGGATTCTAATAATAATCTATATTTCTTTTGAGATTAGGCTATAACAACATGTTCACCTTAGTAGGACGTGTGATATTAGTACTTTGGTTTCATAAGAAAAGCTTTTCTTTCATCATTTTTCTTAAAATCAAAATTCATCTCTAAGATAAGATGAACAAGGATTCTCGTAACAATTTCCATTCCTTTTGGGATTCGCTGTAAATACACATTCTCCATCGTAGGATGCATGATATTGACTCTTTGGTTTCACAGAAAAAGCTTTTCTCTCTATCATTTTCCTTCAAATTAAAGTTCATTCCTTAGATAAGATGAACATGGATTCTCCTAAAAATCTTAATTGTTTTTGTGATTAGGTTATAATACATATTCTCCCCAATAAGATGCATGATATTGATGCTTTGGTTTCAAAAGAAAAGCTTTTCTACCCAACATTTTCCTTAGAATTATAGTCCATCCTTTAGATGTGACAAACTCAAATTCTTGTGGTAATCTCCATTCTTTTTGAGATTGATCTTTAAAAACACATTCACATCATTAGGATGAATGATATTTATGCTTTGGTGTCATAAGAAAAGCTTTAATTTCTACCATTTTCTAAAAAATCAAAGTTTATCCCTCAAATAAGACAAACATAGATTTACAAAACAATCACCATTTTTTTATGGTCATGCTATAAAAAGACATTCAGCTTATTAGGGTGTATGATTCTAATGCTTTGGTTTCATAAGTAAAGCTTTTCTTTTCATAATTTTCCTTAAAATTAAGGTCCATCCCCAAGTTAAGATGAACATTGATTCAAGTAACAATCTTGATTCTTCTTTAATTGGGCTATAATACTGATTCTCAATAGGATGCATGATATTGATGTTTTGGCAACACAAGAAAAGCTTTTCTTTTCATCATTTTCCTAAAAATCCAAGTTTGCCCCTAAGATGAGATGAACATGGATTCTCATAGCAATCTTGATTTTTTTTTCATGATTGGGCCATAAATACACATTCTTCTCAATGGGATGCATGATATTGATGCTTTGGTTTCATAAGAAAAGCTTTTCTTCCCATTATTTTCCCTAGAATCATTATTCATTATTTAGATGTGACAAACATGGATTCTAAAAATAATCTATATCCCTGTTGAAATTGGCTTATAAAAACACACTTACCTCTTTAGGATGCATGATATTGATGCTTTGGTTTCATAAGAAAAACTTTTTTTTTCCATTATTTTCCTTAAAATAAAAAATCATCCCTTAGATGAGATGAACATGGATTCTTATAACAATCGCCATTCTTTTTGGGATTGGGCTATAAATACACATTTTCCTCAATATGATGCATGGTATTGACTTTTTGGTTTCATAAGAAAAGTTTTTTATTCCATCATTTTCCTTAAAATCAAAGTTCATTCCTCAGATGAGAGAAAGATGGATTCTCATACCAATCTCCATTCTTTTTGCGATTATGCTATCAATACACATTCTCTTTAATAGGATACATGAAACTGATGTTTTGGAATCACAAGAAAAGCTTTTTTTTGTTATTTTCCTAAAAATCAAAATTCATCCCTTAGATGAAATGAACAATGATTGTCATAACGGTCTCGATTCTTTTTATGACCAGGCTGTATATACACATTCTTCTTAATAGGATGCATCATATTGATGCTTTGGTTTCAGAAGAAAAGCTTTTCTTCCTAACATTTTCCCTAGTGTTAATGTTCATCCCTTACATCTGACAAACATGGGATTATAATAATAATCTATATTCCTTTTAAGATTGGCCTATAAAAATAGGTTCACCTTATTAGGATGCATGATATTAACGATTTGGTTTCATAAGAAAAGCTTTTCTTTTCATCATTTTCCTTAAACCAAAATTCATCGCTTAGATGAGATGAACATAGATTCTCATAACAATCACCATTTTTTTGGGATTGTGTGATAAACACACATTCTCCTCAATTGGATGCATGGTATTAACTCTTAGATTTCATGGGAAAGGCTTTTCTTTACATCATTTTCCTTAAAATTAACGTTTGTCCCTTAAATGAAACAAACATGGATTCTCATAACAATCTTAATTCTTTTTGTGATTGGGGTATAAATACATATTCTCTTTAATAGGATGCATGATATTGAGGCTTTGGTTTTAAAAGAAAAGCTTTTCTTCCTAATATTTTCCTTAGAATCAAAGTCTATGCTTTAGATGTGACAAACATGGATTCTCATAATAATCTCTATTCTTTTTTCGATTGGTCCACAAAAACACCTCTACCTTAATAGGACGCATGATATTGATGCTTTGGTTTCATAAGAAAAGCTTTTCTTGCCATCGTTTTCCTTTAAATCAAAATTCATCCTTCAGATGAGAAGAATATGGATTCTCATAACAATTGTTATTCTTTCTGGGATTAGGCTATAAATACACATTTTTCTCAATGGGATGCATGATATTGACTTTTGAGCTTCATAGGAAAAGCTTTTTGTTTCCAACATTTACCCTAAAATCAAAATTCGACCTTTAAATAAGATGAACATGGATTGTCGCAATAATCACCATTCTTTTTGGGTTTAGGCTACAAATACACATTATCCTTAATACGATACATGATATTGGCTCTTCAGTTTCATAGAAAAAGCCTTTCCTTTCATCATTTTCCTTAAAATTAAAGTTCATCCCTTGGATGAGATGAACATAGATTCTTATAACCATCTTTATTCTTTCTGTGATTATGCAATAAAAACACATTCATCTAGTTAGGATGCATGATATTGAAGCTTTCGTTTCACAAGAAAAACTTTTCATTCCATCATTTTTGTTAAAATCAAAGTTCATTCCTTAGATTAGATGAGCATTGATTTTCATACCAATCTCTATTTTTTTTTTTTTTGCGATTATGCTATAAATACACTTTCTCCTCAATAAGATGCATGATACTAATGTTTTGGCATCACAAGAAAAGCTTTTCATTTCATTATTTTCCTAAAAATCAAAGTTCATCTCTCAGATGAGATGAATATGGATTTTCATAATGGTCTTAATTCTTTTTGTGATTGGTCTATAAATACGCATTCTCCTTAACAGGATACGTGATATTGATGCTTTGGTTTCAAAAGAAAAGTTTTTCTTAACATTTTCCCTAGAATCAATGTTCATCCTTTACATGTGACAAACATGGATTATAATAATATTATAATAATAATCTATATTCCTTTTGAGATTGGGCTATAAAAACATGTTCACCTCATTAGGACACATGATATTGATGCTTTGGTTTCATAAGAAAAGCTTTTCTTTTCATCATTTTCTTAAAATCAAAATTTATCCCTAAGATGAGACGAACAAGGATTCTCATAACAATTGCCATTTTTTTGGGATTAGGCTATAAATACACATTCTCATTAGTAGGATGCATGATATTGACTCTTTGGTTTTATAGGAAAAGCTTGTCTTTCCATCATTTTCCTTCAAATTAAAGTTTATCCTTCATATGAGAAAAATATGGGTTCTTATAAAAATCTTAATTCTTTTTATGATTGGGCCATGAATACACATTCTCCCCAATAAGATGCATGATATTAATGCTTTGGTTTTAAAAAAAAAAGTTTTCTTCCTAATATTTTCATTAGAATCAAAGTCTATCCTTTTGATGTGACAAACACAAATTCTTGCAATAATCTCCATTCTTTTTAAGATTAGTGCATAAAAACACATTTATATCATTAGGATAAATGATATTGAATTTTTGGTTTCATAAGAAAAGCTTTTATTTGCACCATTCTCCAAAAAACCAAAGTTCATCCCTTAGATGAGATAAACATGGATTCCCGAAACAATCGCCATTCTTTTTATGGTTATGCTATAAAAACACATTCACCTTATTAGAATGCATGATACTAATGCTTTGGCTTCATAAGAAAAGCTTTTGTTTCCAATATTTTCCTTAAAGTCAAAGTTCATCCATAATAAGAGACAAGCATTGATTCATGTAACAATCTTAATTTTTTTTAGCTTGGGCTATAAACACTAATTTGCAATAGGATGCATGATATTGATGTTTTGGCATAGCAAGAAAAGCTTCTTTTCCATCATTTTCCTAAAAATCAAAGTTTCCTCTTAAATGAAATGACCAGGAATCCCATAGCAATCTTGATTCTTTTTGTGATTGGGCTATAAATACACACCTCCTTAATTGGATGCATGATATTGATGCTTTGGTTTCACAAGAAAAGCTATTTTTCCTATCATTTTCTTTAAAATCAAAGTTCATTCCTCAGATGAGATAAAGATGGATTCTCATACCAATCTCTATTCTTTGTACGATTATGCTATAAATCCACATTCTCCTTAATAGGATGCATGAAACTGATGTTTTGGAATCACAGGAAAAGCCTTTTTTTCATTATTTTAATAAAAATCAAAATTTATCTTTCAAAAGTAATAAACATCGATTGTCATAATAGTCTCGATTCTTTTTGTGATTGTGCTATATATACATATTCTCTTTAACAGGATGCATGATATTAATGCTTTGGTTTTAGAAGAAAAGGTTTTTTTTCTAACATTTTCCCTAGAGTTGATGTTCATCCTTTACAGGTGACAAACATGGATTCTAATAATAATCTACATTCCTTTTAAGATTGGCCTATAAAAATAGGTTCACCTCATTAGGATGCATGATATTGATGCTTTGGTTTCATAAGAAAAGCTTTTCTTTCTATCATTTTTCTTATAAATCAAGATTCATCCCTAAGATGAGACGAATATATATTCTCATAACAATCTTTATTTTTTTGTGATTATGCAATAAAACACATTCATCTCATTAGGATGCACGATATTAAAGCTTTTGTTTCACAAGAAAAGCTTTTCAATCCATCATTTTCATTAAAATTAAAGTTCATTCCTTAGATGAGACGAACATTGATTTTCATACCAATCTCCATTGTTTTCACGATTGTGCTATAAATACACATTCTTGTTAATAGGATGCATGATATTAATGCTTTGGTTTCATAGGAGAAGTTTTCATTCCATTATTTTCCTTAAAATTGAAGTTCATTCCTCAAATGAAACGAAGATGGATTTTTATACCAATCTCCATTCTTTTTGTGATTGTGCTATAAATGCACATTCTCCTTAATAAGATGCATGAAACCAATGTTTTGGCATCACAAGAAAAGCTTTTTTTTTCCTATATTCCTAAAAGTCAAAGTTCATCCCTTAAATGAGATGAACATGGATTGTCATAATAGTCTTGATTCTTTTTTTGATTGGGCTATAAGTACACATTCTCCTTAACAAGATGCATGATATTGATGGTTTGATTTCATAAAGAAAAGCTTTTCTTCCTAAATTTCCCTAGAGTTAATGTTTATTCCTTACATGTGACAAACATGGATTCTAATCATAATCAATATTCTTTTTCAGATAGCCTTATAAAAATCAGTTCACCTTATTAGGTCGCATGATATTGATGCTTTGGTTTCATCAGAAAAGCTTTTCTTTCCATCGATTTCCCCAAAATCAAAATTCATGCCTTAGATGAAATGAATATGGATTCTTAAAACAATCGCCATTCCTTTTGTAATTGGGCTATAAATACATATGCTCCTCAATATGATGCATGGTATTAACTCTTTGGTTTCACACGAAAAGCTTTTCTTTCCATCATTTTCCTTAAGATTAAAGTTCATCCCCCAGATGAGATGGACATGGATTCTTGTAACAATCTTAATTCTTCTTGTGATTGGGCTATAAATACATACTCTCCTTAATAGGATGCAAGATATTGAGGCTTTAGTTTTAAAAGAAAAGCTTTTCTTCCTAACATTTTCCTTAGAATTAAAATCCATGCTTTAGATATGACAAACATGGATTCTCATAATAATCTCAATTCTTTTTAAGATTGGTCTACAAAAACATATTTACCTTAATTGGATTCATGATATTGTTGCTTTGGTTTCATAAAAAGAGCTTTTCTTTCTATCATTTTCCTTAAAATCAAAATTTATCTCTCATATGAGTTGTAACAATCTCTAATCCTTCTGCGATTAGGCTAAAAATAAACAATCTCCTTAATAGGATGCATGATATTAATGCTTTGGTTTCAGAAGAAAAGCTTTTCTTCCTAGCATTTTCCTAGAATCAATGCTTACCCTTTAGATTTGACAAACATGGTTTCCTATAGTAATCTCCTTTCTTTTTTGAATTAGTCTATAAAGAACATTCACATCATTAAGAAGCATGAAATTGATGCTTTGCTTAAACAAAAACCTTTTTTATTTCCATAATTTTCCTAAAAATCAAAGTTTATCCCTCAGATGAGATAACCATGGATTCTTGGAACAATCGTCATTCTTTTTATGGCTGTGCTATAAAAACACATTCACCTTATTAGGATGCGTGATATTGATGCTTTGGTTTCATAGGAAAAGCTTTCTTTCCATTATTTTCCTTAAAATTAAAGTTTGCCCTAAGATAAGATGAACATGGATTCTTATAACAATCTCGATTTCTTTTTTGATTAGGCTATAAATACAAATTTTCAATAGGATGCACGATATTGACGTTTTGGCAATACAAGAAAAGCTTTTCTTTCCATCATTTTCCTAAAAAATAAAGTTCACCTTTTAGATGAAATGAACATGGATTCTTATAGCAATCTCAATTCTTTTGTAATAGGGCTATAAATGCACATTCTCCTTAATAGGATGCATGATATTAATGCCTTGGATTCACAAGAAAAGCTTTTCTTCCATTATTTTCCCTAGAATCAATATTCATCCTTTAGATGCGACAAATATGGGTTCTAATAATAATCTATATTACTATTGAGATTTGCCTATAAAAACACATTCACCTTTTTAGGATGCATGATATTGATGCTTTGGTTTTATAAGAAAAGCTTTTTTTCTTTATCATTTTCTTTAAAATCAAAATTCATCACCCAGATGAAACGAACATGGATTCTTGAAACAATCACCATTCTGTTTAGGATTGGGTTGTAAATACACACTTTCCTTAATAGGATGCATGATGATGATGTTCTGGTTTCACAAGAAAAGCCTTTCATTCCATCATCTTCTTTAAAATCAAAGTTTATTCTTCAGATGAGACGAACATGGATTCTCAAACCAATCACTATTTTTTTGTGAGTGTGCTGTAAATATAGATTTTCCTCAATAGGATGCATGATATTGACATTTTGCATCACAAGAATAGCCTTTTTTTGTCAGATTCCTAAAAATCAATGCTCATCCCTCAGATGAGACGAACATGGATTGTCATAATAGTCTTAATTTTTTTCTGTAATTGGGCTATAAATATGCATTCTCCTTAATGAGATGCATGATATTGATGTTTTGATTTCAGAAGAAAAGCTTTTCTTCCTAACATTTTCCCTAGAATTGATCTTCATCCGTTACATATGACAAACATAGATTCTAATAATAATCTATATTCCTTTTGAGATTAACCTATAAAAACAGGTTCACTTCATTAGGATGCAAGATATTGATGCTTTGGTTTCATAAGAAAAGCTTTTCTTTCAATCATTTTCCTTATAACGAAAATTCATCACTCAAATGAAATGAACTTAGATTCTCGTCAAAATCACCATTCTTTTTGGGATTAGGCTATAAATACACATTCTCCTCAATAGGATGCATGACATTGACTCTTCAGTTTCACAAGATAAGCTTTTCTTTTCATCATTTTGCTTAAAATTAAAGTTCATCCCTTAGATGAGAAAAACATGAATTCTCATAACAATCCTTATTCTTTTTGTGCTTATGCAATAAAAACACATTCATCTCATTAGGATGCATGATATTAAAGCTTTGGTTTCACAAGAAAAGCTTTTTATTCCATCATTTTCCTTAGAATCAAAGTCTAGGCTTTAGATGTGATAAACATGCATTCTCATAATAATCTCTATTTTTTTTAGATTAGTCTATAAAAACATAATTCACTTTAATCAGATGTATGATATTGATGCTTTAGCTTCACAAGGAAAGCTTTTCTTTCCATCATTTTCCTTAAAATCAAAATTCATCCCTCGTATGGGTTGTACGAATATCTGTTCCTTTCACAATTAGGCTAAAAATAAACAATCTTCTTAATAGGATACATGATATTAATGCTTTGATTTCAAAAGAAAAGCTTTTCTTCTCAACATTTTCCTTAGAATCAACGCTTATCTATTAAATTTGACAAACATCGATTCATGTGGTAATCTCTATTCTTTTAGAAATTATTCTATAAAACCACATTCATACCATTAAGAAGCATGATATTGATGCTTTGGTTCCGCAAGAAACTTTTTTTATTTCAAATATTTTCCCAAAAACCAAAGTTTAACCCTCAGATGAGCAAACATGGATTTTTAAGACAATCGCCATTCTTTTTATGGTTGTCTTATAAAAGCACATTCACCTTATTAGGATACATGATATTGATGCTTTGGTTTCATAGGAAAAGCTTTCTTTCCATTATTTTCCTTAAAATTAAAGTCCAGCCTAAAGATAAAATGAACATGGATTGTTATAACAATCTTGATTCTTTTTATGATTGGGCTATAAATATAGATTTTCAATAGGATGCACGATATTGACATTTTTGCATCACAAGAAAAGCTTTTCTTTCCATCATTTTCCTAAAAATGATAGTTCATCCCTTAGATAAGACAAATATGGATTCTCATACAATTCTTAATTCTTTTTGTGATAGGCTATAATACACATTCTTTTTAATAGGATGCATAATATTGATGCTTAGGGTTTACAAGAAAAGCTTTTTTCCCACCATTTTCCCTAGAATCAATGTTCATCCTTTAGATGTGA
Organism: Adansonia gregorii; assembly: GCA_038382025.1. NCBI lineage: Eukaryota > Viridiplantae > Streptophyta > Magnoliopsida > Malvales > Malvaceae > Adansonia > Adansonia gregorii. Next base: position 30,176 of record JBBYHO010024078.1, read on the forward strand.
CAAACATGGTCTCTAATAATATTCTATATTCCTATTGAGATTTGCCCATAAAAACACATTTACCTCTTTAGGATGCATGATTTGATTCTTTGGTTTCATAAAAAAAGCTTTTCTTTCCATCATTTTCCTTAAAATTAAAATTCATCCCTTAGATGAGATGAACATGGATTCTTGCAACATTCACCATTCTTTTTGGGATTAGGCTATAAATACACATTCTCCTCAATAGAATGTATGATGTTGATGCTTTGGCTTCAGAAGAAAAGCTTTTCATTCCATTATCTTCCTTAAAGTCAAAGTTTATTGCTTAGATAAGACAAAAATGGATTCTCATACCAATCTCCATTCTGTTTGTGAGTATGCTAGAATACACATTCTCCTTAATAGGATGCATGATATTGACGTTTTAGCATCACAAGAAAAGCCTTTTTTATCATTTTCCTAAAAATCAATGCTTATTCCTCAAATAAGATGAACATGGATTGTCATAATGGTCTTACTTCTTTTTGTGATTCTATTAGCAATCGTTATTCTTTTTGTGATTGTGCAATAAAAACACATTCATCTCATTAGAATGCACAATATTCAAATTTGGTTTCACAAGAAAATCTTTTCATTCCATCATTTTCCTTAAAATCAAAGTTTATTCCTTAGATGAATGAACATGGATTTCCATACCAATCTCTATTGTTTTTACTATTGTGCTATAGATACACTTTCCCCTCAATACAATGCATGATATTGACATTTTGGCATTGCAAGCAAAGCTTTTCTTTTTGTCATTTTCCTAAAAAACAAAGTTATCCCTTAGATGAGATGAATGTGGATTGCCATAACAGTCTTGATTCTTTTTGTGATTGGGCTATAAATATACATTCTTCTTAATAGGATGCATGATATTGATGCTTTGATTTCAGAAGAAAACCTTTTCCACCTAACATTTTCCCTAAATCATTGTTCATCCTTTACATGTGACAAACATGGATTCTAATAATAATCTAATTCCTTCTAAGATTGGCCTGTAAAACATGTTTATCTTATTAGGTCGCATGATATTGATGCTTTTGTTTCATGAGGAATGTTTTCTTCTCATCATTTTCCTTAAAATCAAAATTCATCCATCATATGAGACAAACATGGATTCTCTTAACAATCACCATTTTTTAGGGATTAGGCTATAAATACACATTCTCCTCAATTGGATGCATGATATTGGCTCTTTAGTTTCATAGGAAAAGTTTTTATTTCAATCATTTTCCTTAAAACACATTCATCTCATTAGGATACGTGATATTGAAGCTTTAGTTTCACAAGAAAAGCTTTTTATTCCATTATTTTTCTTAAAATCGAGGTTTATTCCTTAAATAAGACAAAGATGGATTTTCATAACAATCTCTATTGTTTTTGTGATTGTTCTACAAATACACTTTCTCCTCAATAGGATGCATGATACTAATGTTTTGGCATCACAAGCAAAGCTTTTTTTGCCACTTTCCTAAAAATAAAGTTCATCGCTTAGATGAGATGAACATGGATTGTCATAACAGTCTCGATTCTTTTTGTGATTGGGTTATAAATAGACATATTCTTTTACAGGATGCATGATATTGATGCTTTGGTTTTAGAAGAAAAGCTTTTCTTGCTAATATTTTCCCTTTAATCAATGTTTATCTTTTAGATGTTACAAACGTGGATTCTAATAATAATCTATATTCCTTTTGAGACTGGCCCACAAAAACACATTCACTACTTTAGGATGCATGATATTGATGCTTTGGTTTCATAAGAAAAGCTTTTCTTTCCATCATTTTCCTTAATATCAAAATTCATCCCTCAGATGAGATGAACATGATACTCATAACAATCGCCATATTTTTTGAGATTGAGCTATAAATACACATTCTCCTCAATAGGACACATGATGTTAATGCTTTGGTTTCACAAGCAAAGCTTTTTATTCTATCATTTTCCTTAAAATCAAAGTTTATTCCTCAGATGAGATGAACATGGACTCTGATACCAATCTTTTTTTTTTGTGATTGGGTAATAAATACGTATTCTCCTTGATAGGATGCATGATATTGAAGCTTTGGTTTCAGAAGAAATGCTTTTCTTCCTAACATTTTCCCTAAAATCAAAGTTAATTCTTTAGATATGACAAATACGAATTCTTATGGTAATCTCCATTCCTTCTGAGATTAGTTTATAAAAACACATTAACATCATTAGGATGAATGATATTGATGCTTTGGTTTCCAAAGAAAAGCTTTTATTTTCACCATTTTCCTAAAAATAAAAGTTCACCTCTCAAATGCGACAAACATGGATTCTCAAAATAATCTCCATTCTTTTTATGGTTGTGCTATGAAAACACATTCACCTCATTAAGATGCATGATATTGATGCTTTGGTTTTATATGAAAAGCTTTTTTTTCCATTATTTTCCTTAAAATCAAGTCCATCCCTATGCTGAGACGAATATTGATTCTCGTAACAATCTTAATTGTTTTTATGAGTGGGCTATAAATACTAATTTTTAATGGGATGCATGATATTGATGTTTTGTCATTACAAGAAAAGCTTTTCTTTCCATCATTTTCTTAATGATCAAAATCTATCCTTCAAGTGAGATGAAAATGGATTCTCATAGCAATCCCGATTCTTTTTGTGATTGGCCTATAAATACACATTATCCTTAAAAGGATTCTTGATATTGATGCTTTGGTTTCACAAGAAAAGCTTTTTTTTTTTCATTATTTTCCCTAGAATCAATGTTCATCCTTTAGATGTTACAAACATGGATTCTAATAATAATCTATATTCCTTTTGAGATTAGCCTATAAAAATGTATTCACCATTTTAGGATGCATGATATTGATGCTTTAGTTTCATAAGAAAAGCTTTACTTTCTATCATTTTCCTTAAAATCAAAATTCATCCCTTAGATGAAACAAACATGGATTGTCATAACAATCACCATTCTTTTTTGGATTGAACCATAATACGAATTCTCCTCAATATGATACATGATGTTGATGCTTGGTTTTCACAAGAAAAACCTTTTTATTCCATCATTTGCCTTAAAATCAATGTTTATTCTTTAGATAAGATGAACATGGATTCTCATACTAATCTCCGTTATTTATGTAATTGGGCTATATATTCTCCTCATTAGGATGCATATATTGAAGCTTTGGTTTTAGAAGAAATGCTTTTCTTCTTATCTTCGGATAAAAATAAACAATCTCTTTAATACGATGCATGATATTAATGTTTTGGTTTTAAAGGAAAAGTTTTTCTTCCTAACATTTTCCTTAGAATCAAAGCTCATTCTTTAGATGTGACAAACACAGATTCTTGTCGTAATCTCTATTCATTTTGAAATTAGTCTACAAAAACATATCCACATTGTTAGGATGCATGATATTAATGCTTTGGTTTCACAAGAAACTTTTTATTTCCACCATTTTCCTAAAAATCAAAGTTCATCCCTCAGATGATACAAACATGGATTCTCGTAACAATCACCACTCTTTTTGGGATTAGGCTATAAATACATATTTTTGTCAATAAGATGCATGATATTGACTCTTTAGTTTTATAGGAAAAGCTTTCTTTTTATTATTTTCCTTAAAATTAATTTTTGTCCCTTAGATGAGATGAACATGGATTCTCATAACAATCTTTATTCTTTTTGTGATTGTGCAATAGAAACACATTCATCTTGTTAGGAGGTATGATATTGAAGCTTTGGTTTCACAAGAAAAGCTTTTCATTCTATCATTTTCCTTGAAATCAAAGTTTACTCCTTAGATGAGACAAACATGCATTTTTATACCAATGTCCATTGTTTTTGTGATTGTGCTATAAATACACTTTCTCGTCAATAGGATGCATGATACTAAAGTTTTGGCATCACAAGTAAAGCTTTTCTTTTTGCCATTTTCCTAAAAAACAAAGTTCATCCCTTAGATGAGATGAACATGGAATGTCATAGCAGTCTCGATTCTTTTTGTGTTTAGGCTATAAAAACAGATTCTCCTTAATAGGATGCATGATATTGATGCTTTGGTTTTAGAAGAAAAGCATTTCTTCCTAATATTTTCCTTAGAATCAATATTCATCCTTTACATGTGATAAACATGGATTTTAATAATAATCTATATTCCTTTAGAGATTGGCCTACAAAACAGGTTCATCTCACTAGGATGCATGACATTGATGCTTTAGTTCTGTAAGAGAAGCTTTTTTTCTATCATTTTCCTTAAAATCAAAACTCATACCTTAGATAAGATAAACATGGATTCTTGCAACAATCGCCGTTCATTTTGGGACTGGGCTATAAAGACACATTCTCCTTAGTGGGATGCATGATATTGACTCTTTGGTTTCACAAGAAATGCTTTTTTTCCACCATTTTCCTTAAAATTAAAGTTCATCCCTTAGAGCAAATGAACATGGACTCTCACCATAATCTTAATTCTTTTTATGATTTTACAATAAAAACACATTCATCTCAGTAGGATGCATGATGTTGATGCTTTGGTTTCACAAGAAAAGCTTTTTATTCCATCATTTTCCCTAAAATCAATGTTCATTCCATAGATAAAGCAAACGTGGATTCTTATACCAATTTCCATTCTTTTTGCAATTATGCTATAAACACACATTCTCCTCAACAGGACGCATGATACTGTCATTTTGGCATCACTAGAAAAAGTTTTTCTTTTTGTTATTTTCCTAAAAATCAATGTTCATCGCTTAGATAAGACGAACATAGATTGTCATAACTGTCTTGATCCTTTTTGTCATTAGGTGATAAATACATATTCTCCTTAACAGGATGCATGATATTGATGCTTTGGTTTTAAGAGAATAGCTTTTCTTCCTAACATTTTACCTAGAATCAATGTTCACCCTTTACTTGTGGCAAATATGGATTCTAATAATAATCTATATTTCTTTTGAGATTGCCTGTAAAATCATGTTTAGCTTATTAGGATACATGATATTAATGCTTTAGTTTCATAAGAAATACTTTTTTTCCCATCATTTTCCTTAAAATCAAAATTTGTCCCTTAAATAAGATGAACATGGATTCTCATAAGAATTGCCATTCTTTTTGGGATTGGACTATAAATACACATTCTTCTTAGTAGGATGCATTATATTGACTTTTTGGTTTCACAGGAAAAGCTTTTTTTCCATCATTTCCCTTAAAATTAAAGTTCGTCCCTCAGAAGAGACAAACATGGATTCTCATAACAATTTTGATTCTTTTTGTGATTGGGCTATAAATATATATTCTCCTCAATAGGATGCATGATATTGATGCTTTGGTTTCAAAAAAAAGTTTTTCTTCATAAGGTTTTGCTTAGAATTAAAGTCCATCCTTTAGATGTGGCAAACATGGATTCTTGTAGTAATCTCCACTCTTTTTAGATTAGCATATAAAAACACATTCACCCCATTCTTTTTTAGATTAGCCTATAAAAACACATTCACCTCTTTAGGACGCATGATATTGATGCTTTGGTTTCATAAGAAAAGCTTTTCTTTCCATTATTTTCCTTAAAATCAAAATTCATCCTTCAGATTAGACAAACATGCATTCTCGTAAAACTACCATTCTTTTTGAGATTGGGCTATAAATGCATATCTTCCTTAATAGAATGCATGACACTGACTTTTTGGCATCACAAGAAAAGCTTTTCTTTTCACCATTTTCCTAAAAATCAAAGTTTGTCCCTTAGATGATATGAACATGGATTCTCATAACAATCTTAATTCTTTTAAGATTGGGCTATAACTACATATTCTCCTCAATAGGATGCATGATATCGACGCCTTTGTTTTAAAAGAAAAGCTTTTTTTCCTAATATTTTCCTTAGAATTAAACTCCATGCTTTCAATGTGACAAACATTGATTCTCATAATAATCTCAACTCCTTCTGAGATTGGTCTACAAAAACACATTGACCTTAGTGGGATGCATGATTTGATGATTCGGCTTTACTAGAGAAGCTTTTCTTTCTATCATTTTCCTTAAAGTCAAAAAATTCATCCCTTATATGAGTTGTACCAATCTTCATTCCTTTTATGATTGGGCTAAAAATAAATAATCTTCTCAATAGGATGCATGATATTAATGCTTTGGTTTTGGAAGAAAAGCTTTTCTTCCTAACATTTGCCTTAGAATCAAAGCTCATTCTTTAGATGTGACAAACATGAATTCTCGCAGTAATCTCTATTCACATTATTAAGATTCATGATATTGATGCTTTGGTTTCACAAGAAACTTTTTTGTTTCCACCATTTCCCTTAAAATTAAAGTTCATCCCTCAGATGAGACAAGCATGGATTCTCAGAAGAATCGTTATTCTTTTTATGGTTATGCTATAAAAACACATTTACCTCATTAGGATGCATGATATTGATGGTTTGGTTTCATAGAAAAAGCTTTCTTTTCATTATTTTTCTTAAAATTAAAGTCAGTCCCTAAGATACGATGAATATGGATTCTCGTAACAATCTCGATCATTTTATGGTTAGGCTAATACAGATTTTCAATAGGATATATGATGTTGACGTCTTGGAATCACAAGAAAAGCTTTTCTCTCTATCATTTTCCTAAAATAAAAGTTCATCCCTCGATGAGATGAGCATAGATTCTTATAGTAATCTTGATTCCTTTTGTGATTGGGCTATAAAATTCTCACTGCAAGCTTTTCTTCCTAACATTTTCCTTAGAATCAAAGTCCATGCCTTAGATATGGCAAACATGGATTCTTGTAGTAATCTCTATTCTTTTTTAGATTAGTCTATATAAATACATTCATATCATTAGGATGCAAGATATTGACATTTTGCCATCATTAGAAAAGCTTTTTTGTTCATCATTTTCCTAAAAATCAAATTTTGTCCCTCAGATGAGATAAACTTGGATTATCATAACTGTCTCGATTCTTTTGTGATTGGGCTATAAATACACATTCTCCTTAATTGGATACAAGACATTGATGCTATGGTTTCAAAAGAAAAGATTTTCTTCCTAACATTTTCCCTTAAATCAATGTTCATCCTTTACATGTGACAAACATGGATTCTAATAATAATCTATATTCCTCTTAAGATTGGCCTATAAATAGGTTTACCTTATTAGGATGCATGATATTGATACTTTGGTTTCATAAGAAAAACTTTTTTTCCATTGTTTTTCTTAAAATCAAAATTCACCCCTCAGATGAGACAACATCGATTCTCATAAGAATCGCCTTTCTTTTTGGGATTAGGCTATAAAAACACATTTTCCTCGATAGGATGCATGATATTAGCTCTTTAGATTCATAGGAAAAGTGTTTCATTCTATCATTTTCCTTAAATTAAAGTTCATCTCTCAGATGAGATGACCATGTATTCTCGTAACAATCTCTATTTTTTTTATGATTGTGCCATCAGGATGCACGATATTGATGCTTTGGTTTCATAGGAAAAGCTTCTTATTCCATCATTTTCCTTAAAATAAAAGTTTATTTGTTAGATGAAATGAACATTGATTCTCATACCAATCTCCATTCTTTTTGTGATTGTGCTATAAATGCACATTAGCCTCAATTGGATGCATGATATTAACATTTTGCCAACACTAGAAAAGCTTTTCATTTTGTCATTTTCCTAAAAATCAATGTTTATCCCTCAAATGAGATGAACATGGATTGTCATAACTATCTTAGTTCTTTTTGTGATTAGGCTATAAATGCACATTCTCCTTAGCAAGATGCATGATATTGATGCTTTAGTTTCAGAAGAAAAACTTTTCTCCCTAACATTTTCCCTAGAATCATTTTTTATCCTTTACATGTGACAAACATGGATTCTAATAATAATCTATATTCCTTTTAAGAATGCCTTGTAAATAGGTTTACCTTATTAGGATGCATGATATTGATGCTTTGGTTTCATAAGAAAAGCTTTTATTTCCATTGTTTTCCTTATAATCAAAATTCACCCCTTAAATGAGACAACATCGACTCTCATAAGAATCACCATTCTTTTTAGGATTAGGCTATAAAAACACATTTTCCTCGATAGGATGCATGATATTAGCTTTTTAGATTCATAAAAAAAGTGTTTCATTCTATTATTTTCCTTAAATTAAAGTTCATCTCTCAGATGAGACAAACATGTATTCTCGTAACAGTCTTTATTTTTTTTTGATTATGCCATCAAGATGCACGATATTGATGCTTTGGTTTCATAGGAAAAGCTTCTCATTCCATCATTTTCCTTAAAATAAAAGTTTATTTGTTAGATAAAATGAACATTGATTCTCATACCAATCTCCATTCTTTTTGTGATTATGCTATAAATGCACATTAGCCTTAATTGGATGCATGATATTAACATTTTGCCAACACCAGAAAAGCTTTTCATTTTGTCATTTTCCTAAAAATTAATATTCATCCCTCAAATAAGATGAACATGGATTGTCATAACTATCTCAATTCTTTTTGTGATTAGGCTATAAATGCAGATTTTCCTTAGCAGGGTGCATGATATTTATGCTTTAGATTCAGAAGAAAAACTTTTCTTCCTAACATTTTCCCTAGAATCATTGTTCATCCTTTACATGTGAGAAACATGGGTTTTAATAATAATCTATATCCTTTTGAGATTGGCCCATAAAAACAAGTTTACCTTTTTAGGATGCACGACATCAATGCTTTGGTTTCATAAGAAAAGCTTTTCTTTGCATCGTTTTCCTCAAAATCAAAATTCAACCCTTAGATGAGATGAACATGGATTCTCATAACAATTGCCATTCTTTTTGGGATTCGGTAGTAAATGCACATTTTTCTTGATAGGATGCATGATATTGACTCTTTAGTTTCATAGGAAAATTTTTCCATCATTTTCTTTAAAATTAAAGTTTATCCCTTAAATAAGATGAACATGGATTCTCATAAAAATCTTTATTCTTTTATGATTGTGCAATTAAAACACATTCATTTCGTTAGGATGCGTTTAAGAAAAGCTTTTTATTCCATCATTTTCCCTAAAATCAAAGTTCATTCCTTAGATGATATGAACATGGATTTTCATGCCAATGTCCACTATTTTCGCGATTATGCTACAAACACATTTTCCTTAATAAGATGCATGATATTGACATTTTGGCATCACAAGCAAAGCTTTTCTTTTCGTCATTTTCGTAGAAAATAAAGTTTTTTGCTTAAATAAGATGAACATGGATTGTTGTAACAATCTCAATTCTTTTTGTAATTGGGTGATAAATACACATTCTTTTCAACATGATGCATGATATTGATGCTTTGGTTTTAGAAAAAAAAGCTTTTCTTCCTAAAATTTTCCCTAGTATCAATGTTTATCCTTTAGATGTGATAAACTTGGATTCTAGTAATAATCTATATTCCTTTTAAGATTTGGATATAAAAACAAGTTCATCTTCTTAGGACACATGATATTGAGGCTTTGATTTCATAAGAAAAGCTTTTCTTTCCATTGTTTTCTTTAAAATAAAAATTCACCCCTCAGAAGATACTAACAATGATTCTCATAACAATGACCATTCCTTTTAGGATTAAGCTATAAATACACGTTCTCCTTAGTAGGATGCTTGACACTGACTCTTTGGCTTCATCGAGAAAGCTTTTTTTCCATCATTTTCCTTAAAATTAAAGTTCATCCCTTAGAGGACACTAACACGTATTCTCATAACAATCTTAATTCTTTTTGTGATTAGGCTATAAATACATAGTCTCTTTTATAGGATGCATGATATTGATGCTTTGGTTTCAAACTAAAGGCTTTGCTTTTTAACCTTTTCATTAGAATCAAAGTCCATCCTTTAAAAGTGACAAACATGGATTCTAGTAGTAATTTCCATTCTTCTTAAGGTTTGTCCTTAGAAACACATTCATATCATTAGGATTCATGATATTGATAGTTTGGTTTCATAAGAAAAGCTTTTATTTCTACCATTTTCCTAAAAACCAAAGTTTGTCCTTTAGATGAGACAAACATGGATTCTCAAAACAATCACCATTCTTTTTATGATTGTGCTATAAAAACACATTCACTCATTAAGATGCATGATATTGATGCTTTGGTTTCAAAAGAAAAGATTTTCTTTCCACTATTTTCCTTAAAATCAAAGTCCATCCCTATGATAAGACGGACATGGATTTTTGTAACAATCTTGATTCTTTTTTTGGTTGGGGTACAAATACAGATTCTCAATAGGATGCATGATATTGACATTTTGCCATCAAAGAAAAGCTTTTCTTTTCATCATTTTCCTAAAATCAAAGTTTATCCCTCAGATAAGATGAACATGGATTCTTATAGCAATCTTGATTTTTTTTGTGATTGGGCCATAAATATACATTCCCTTTAAAAGGATACATGATATTGATGCTTTAGCTTCATAAGAAAAGCTTTTCTTTCCATCATTTTAAAATAAAAATTCATCCTTTATATGAGTTGTACCAATCTTTGTTCCTTTTTCGGTTAGGCTAAAAATAAACAATCTTCTCAATTGGTTTTAGAAGAAAAGCTTTTCTTCCAAACTTTTTCCTTAGAATCAAAGCTCATGCTTTAGATATGGAAAACACAGATTCTTGTAGTATCTCTATTCTTTTTGAAATTAGTCTATGAAAACACATTAATGTCATTAGGATGCATGATATTGATGTTTTGGTTTTAGAAGAAACTTTTTTATTTCCACCATTTTCCTAAAAATCAAAGTTTATCCCTCAGATAAACAAACATGGATTCTCGAAACAGTCACCATTCTTTTTATGGTTGCACTATAAAAACACATTCACCCCATTACGATGCATGATATTAATGCATTAGTTTCATAGGAAAAGCTTTCTTTGCATTTATTTTCCTTAAAATCAAAGTCCATCCCTAAGATAAGATGAGCAAGGATTCTTAAAAAAATCTTGATTTTTTTATGATTGGCTATAAATATAGATTCTCAATATGATGCATGATTTGACATTTTGGGATCATAAGAAAATCTTTTCTTCCTATTATTTTTCTAAAATAAAAGTTTATCCCTTAAATGAGACAAAAATGGATTCTCATAGCAATCTTAATCTTTTTATGAATGGGCTATAAATAAACATTCTCCTTAATAGGAAGCATGATATGGATGCTTTGGATTCACAAGAAAAGCTTTTCTTGCATCATTTTCCCTACAATCAATGTTCATCCTTTAGATGTGACAAACATGGATTCCAATAATAATCTATATTCCTCTTAAGATTGGCCTATAAAAACACATTCACCTCTTTAGGACGCATGATATTGATGCTTTGGTTTCTTAAGAAAAGCTTTTCTTCCCATCATTTTCCTTAAAATCAAAATTCATCCCTCAAATGAGATAAACATAGATTCTCATAACAATCACCATTCTTTTTAGGATTTGGCTATAAAAATGCATTCTCCTTAATAGGAGGAATGATGTTACAGCTTTGGTTTTATAAGAAAAGTTTTTCATTCCATCATCTTCCTTAAAATCAAAGTTCATTTCTTAAATTAGATGAACATGAATTCTCATGCCAATCCCTAATCTTTTATTAATTGTGCCACAAATAAACATTTTCCTCAATAGGATGCATGATAATGACATTTAGGCATCACAAGGAAAGCTTTTTTTTGCCGTTTTCCTAAAAATCAAATTCATATCATAATAGTTTCAATTCTTTTGTGATTTGGCTATAAATACACATTCTTTTTTATAGGATACATGATATTGATGCTTTGATTTTAGAAGAAAAGTTTTTCTTCCTAACATTTTCCCTAGAATCAATGTTCATCCTTTACATGTGACAAACATGAATTACAATAATAATATATATTCCTTTTGAGATTGGCTTATAAAAACAAGTTTACCATATTAGGATGCACGATATTGATGCTTTCATTCATAAGAGAAGCTTTTCTTTCCATTATTTTCCTTAAATCAAAATTTATCCCTAAGATGAGATGAGCATGGATTCTTGTAACAATCACCATATTTTTTTGGATTAGGCTATAATTAAACATTCTTCTCGATAGGATGCATGATATTAACTCTTTAGTTTCATAAGAAAAGCTTTTCTTTCCATCATTTTCCTTAAAATTAAAGTTAGTCCCTCAGAAAGACGAACAGGGATTCTCATAACAATCTTTATTCTTTTTATGATTGTGTAATTAAAACACATTTATATCGCTAGGATGCACGATATTGATGCTCTGGTTTCCAAAGAAAAGCTTTTCATTCCATCATTTTCTTTAAAATCAAAGTTCATTCCTTAGATGACATGAACATGGATTTTCATACCAATCTCTATTATTTTTGCAATTGTGCTATAAATACACTTTTTTTGTCATTTTCCTAAAAAACAAAGTTCGTTGCTTAAATAAGATGAACATGGTTTATCATAACAGTCTCAATTTCTTTTGTGATTAGGCTATAAATACACATTCTCCTAAGCAAAATGCGTGATATTGATGCTTTGGTTTTAGAAAAAAAGCTTTCTTGCTAACTTTTCCCTAGAATCTCATATTCATCCTTTACATATGACAAATATGGATTTAATAATAATCTATATTCCTTTTGAGATTGGCTTATAAAAATAAGTTAACTTTATTAAGACACAGATGTTGATGCTTTCGTTTCATAAGAAAAGCTTTTCTTTCCATTGTTCTCCTTAAAATCAAAATTCATCCCTTAGATGAAATGAACATTGATTCTTGTAACAATCATCATTGTTTTTGGGATTAGGCTATAAATACAAATTCTTCTGAATAGGATGCATGATATTGACTTTTTAGTTTCACAGGAAAAGCTTTTCTTTCCATCATTTTCCTTAAAATTAAAGTTCGTCCCTCAAAGAAGACATGTATAGGTTGTCATAACAATCTTAATTCTTTTTCTGATTGGGCTATACATATATATCTCCTCAATAGGATGCATGATATTAATGCTTTGGTTTTGAAAGAAAAGCTTTTCTTCCTAACATTTTCCTTAGAATCCAAGTCTATCCTTTAGATGTGGTAAACATGGATTTTTGCAGTAATTTCCATTCTTTTTGAGATTGGTCTATAAAAACACATTCACATCTTTAGGACAGATGATATTGATACTTTGGTTTTATAAGAAAAGCTTTTTTTTCATCATTTCCCTTAAAATCAAAATTCATCCCTCAAAGGAGACGAACATGGATTCTTATAGCAATCGCCATTCTTTTCGGCATTGGGCTATAAATACACTTTCTCTTCAATAGAATACATGATATTGATGCTTTGGTTTCACCAAAAAAAACTTTTCATTCCATTATTTTTCTTAAAATCAAAGTTTATTCCTTAGACAAGACGAACATGGATTCACATACCAATCTCCATTCTTTTTGTGATTGTGCTATAAATACACATTCTTCCCAATAGGTTGCATGATACTGATGTTTTGGCATCATAAGAAATGCTTTTCATTTTATCATTTTCCTAAAAATCAAAGTTCATCTCTCAGATGAGATGAGCATGGATTGTCATAAGACTCTCAATTCATTTTATAATTCGGCTAAAAATAAACACCCTCCTTTACAGGATGCATAATATTGATGCTTTGGTTTTAAAAAAAATCCTTCTCTTCCTAACAATTTCCCCAGACTTAATGTTCATCCTTTATATGTGACAAACATGGGTTTTAATAGTAATCTATATTCTTTTTAAGATTAGCTTGTAAAAATAGGTTCATCTCATTAGGACGCATGATACTAATGCTTTTATTTCTAAAGGAAAGCCTTTCTTTCCATCTTTTTCCTTAAAATCAAACTTTATCCTTCAAATGAGATGAACATGGATTCTCATAACAATCGCCATTCTTTTTGGGATTAGGTTACAAATACATATTCTCCTTAATAGGATGCATGATGTTGACCTTTTGGTTTCACAAGAAAAGCTTTTTTTTTCTTTGTTTTCCTTAAAATCAAAGTTTACTCATCAAATGAGGTGAACATGGATTCGCATACTAATCTCCATTTTTTTTGTGACTGTGCTATAAATAGACATTCTCCTTAGTAGGATGGACGATATTAATGCTTTGGTTCCAAAAGAAAAGCTTTTTTTAATCATTTTCCTAAAATCAATGTTCATTCTTCAGTTGTACAAACATCGATTCTAAGAATAATCTGTATCTCTTTTGAGATTGGCCTATAAAAACACATTCACCTCATTAAGACGCATGATGTTGATGCTTTGGTTTCATAAGAAATTCTTTTCTTTCCATCATTTTCTCGAAAATCAAAATTTTTCCCCTAAATGAGAAAAACATGGACTCTCGTAACAATTACCTTTGCGATTGGGCTATAAATACACATTATCCGTAATAAAATTCATGATGTTGATGCTTTGGTTTCATAAGAAAAGTGTTTCATTCCATTATTTTCCTTAAAATCAGAGGTCATTCCTTAAATGAGATGAACATGTATTCACATACCAATCTTAATTCTTATTGTGATTGTGCTATGCTACACATTTTTTTTAATAAGATGCATGATGCTAACATTTTGGCATCATAAGAAAGCTTTTCTTTTCGTCATTTTCTTAAAAATCAAAGTTCATCCCTTAGATGAGACGAACATAGATTGTCATAACTATCTCGATTCTTTTTATGATTAGGCTATAAATACACACTTTCCTTAACACGATGCATCATAGTAATGCTTTGGTTTCAAAAGAAAAGCTTTTATTCCTAACATTTTCCCTAGAATCAATGTTCATCCTTTTGAGATTGGCCAATAAAAACAGGCTCACCTCATTAGGACGCACGATATTAATGCTTTGGTTTCATAAGAAAAGCTTTTCTTTTCATCATTTTCCTTAAAATCAAAATTCATCCTTTAGATGAGACAAACATGGATTCTCATAACAATCACCATTCTTTTTGGAATTAGGCTATAAATACACATTTTCCTCAACAGGATACATGATATTGACTCTTTGGTTTCACCAAAAAAGCTTTTCTTTCCATCACTTTCCTTAAAATTAAAGTTTGTCCCTCAGATGAGATGAACATTGATTCTTGTAACAATTTTAATTCTTTTTGTGATTGGACTATAAATACGTATTCTTTTCAATATGATGCATGATATTGATGCTTTGGTTTCAATAGAAAAGCTTTTCTTCCCAACATTTTCCTTAGAGCCAAAGTCTATCATTTGATGTGATAAACATGGGTTCTCATAATAATCTCTATTCTTGTGAGATTGGTCTATAAAAACACATTCACCTCAATAGGATGCATAATGTTGATGCTTTGGCTTCATAGAAAAAGCTTTTCTTTCCATCATTTTCCTTAAAATAAAAATTCATCCTTCATATGAGCTGTACCAATTTTTGTTCCTTTTGTAATTAGGCAAAAAGTAACCAGTCTCCTCAATAGGATCAATAATATTAATGCTTGGGTTTCAAAAGAAAAGCTTTTCTTGCCAATAGTTTCCTTAGAATCAAAACTCATCCTTTAGATGTGACAAACACAAACTCTTATGGTAATCTCTATTCTTTTTGGGATTAGTCTATAAAAACACATTCACAACATTAGGGTGCATGATATTTATGCTTTCCTTTCACAAGAAAAGCTTTTATTTCTAGCATTTTCCTAAAAATTAAAGTTTATCCCTCAGATAAGGCAAACAAGTAGTCTCGAAGAAATTGCCATTTTTTTATGTTTATGCTATAAAAACACATTCACCTCATTAGGATGCATGATATTGATGCTTTGGCTTCACAAGAAAAGCATTTTTTCCATTATTTTCTTTAAAATCAAAATTTATCCTTATATAAGTCTTACAATCTCCTTTTTTCTTGCAATTGGGCTATAAATAAACAATCTCCTCAATAAGATGCATGATATTAATGCTTTGGTTTTAAAAGAAAAGCTTTTCTTCTTAACATCTTTTTAGAATCAAAGCTTAACTTTTAGACATGACAAACATGGTTTCTTGTAGTGATCTCCATTTTTTTGCATTGGTTTATAAAAACACATTCACCTTATTAGGATGCATGATATCGATGTTTTGGTTTCATAAGAAAAGCTTTTATTGGCACTATTTTCCTAAAAATCAAAGTTTATTCTTTAGATGAGATGAACAAGGATTCTCTTAATAATCACCACTTTTTTGTGATTAAGCTATAAATACACATTTTCCTCAATAGAAAAGATTTTCTTTCCATTGTTTTTCTTAAAATCAAAGTTCATCACTTAAATCAAACAAACATGAATCCTTGTAACAATCTAGTTTCTTTTTGTGATTGGGCTACAAATACATATTCTCCCCACTATGATGCATGATACTAATGCTTTGGTCTCACAAGAAAAGCTTTTCTTCCCAAAATTTTACTTAGAATCATAATTCATCCTTTAGATGCAACAAAATAGGGATTCTTATAACAATCATGATTTTTTTTGTGATTGGGCCATAAATACACATTCTCCTCAATAGGATGCATGATATTCAGGCTTTGGTTTCAAAAGAAAAGGCTTTTTTCCTAACATTTTATTGAGAATGAAAGTTTATCCTTTAGATGTGACAATGATGTATTTTTACAATAATCTTCACTCTTTTTGAGATTGGTATATGAATTCACATTGACCTTATTAGGATGCATGATATTGATGCTTTAGTTTCACAAGAAAAGCTTTTTTCGATCATTTTCCTTAAAATCAAAGTTTGATCCTAAGATGAGGTGGACATGGATTCTCGTTGCAATCTTGACCTTAAGATTGAGCTATAAATACACATTCTTCTCTATAGGATGCATGATATTTTGGTTTCCTAGGAAAACCTTTTCTTCCTAACATTTTCCTTCGAATCAAAGTTAATCCTTTAAAAGTGACAAAAAATAGATTCTCATAATCATCACCATTCATTTTGAGATTGGTTTATAAAAATTTATTCACCTTGTTAGGATGCATGATATTAGTGCTTTTATTTCATAAGAAAAAGATTTTCTTTCCATCATTTTCTTGAAAATCAAAGTTCATCCTTCAGATGAGATGAACATGAATTTTCTTAAATATCTTAATTTTTTTGTGATATGTTATAAAAACACATTCATCATATTAGGATGCATGATTTTTTATGCTTTGATTTCACAAGGAAAACTTTTCTTTCCATCATTTTCCTTAAAATCAAAATTCGTCTTCGTCACTCAGATGAACATGGCTTCTTGTAACAATCTCGTTTCTTTTTATGATTGGGCTATAAATGCACATTTTCCTCAATAGGATGCATGATATTGATGTTTAGGTTTCGCAAGAAAAGCTTTTCCTTTTAAAATTTTCCTTAAAATCATATTTTATCCTTTAGATGCGATAAAATAGGGATTCTCATAATAATCTCAATTTTTTTTTTTGTAATTAGGTAACAAATACACATTCTCCTCAGTAGAATGCATGATATTAACGCTTTGGTTTTAAAAGAAAAGCTTTTTTTCTTAACATTTTAAGATTGGTTCTTGTAATAATGCCTCAATATCGTGTATCAAAATAAGAAGAACATGATTATAGTGCCCATTACAAAAAGATGGCAATTATAATGGATATCCAAGCTTGTCTCATTTCTTCGATTAACTTTAATTATAAGGAAAATGGTGGAAAGAAAAACTTTTAGTGCTAAACCAAAGCATCAATATTGTGTATCCAAATAATGTGAACATCATTGTAGTGCCACTAACAAAAAGAATGGAGATTATTATGAGAATACAAGTTTGACTCATTTCTCAGATGAACATTAATTATAAGGATAATGTTGGAAAAAAAAGCTTTTCTTGTAAATCCGAAGCATCAATATTGTGTATCCCAATGTGGAGAACATGATTGTAGTGCCTGTAACAAAAAAAATGGAGATTATTATGAGTATCCAAGTGGAGAACATGACTGGAGTGCCAAATCACAAAAAGGAGGCAAATTATTATGAGAATCTAAGTTTGACTCCTTTCATTGATGAACTTTGATTATAAGGAAAATGTTAGAAAGAAAAGCTTTTCTTGCAAATCCTAGCCATCAATATCGTGTATCTTAATGTGTAGAACATGATTGTAGTGCCCATAACAAAAAGAATGAAGATTATTATAAGAATCAAAGTTTGACTCATTTCACAGATGGACTTTGATTATAAGGAAAATGGTGGAAAGAAATGTTTTGCTTGCCAAACCAATGAATCAATGTATCAAAATAAGGAGAACATCATTGTAGTGCCCATTACAAAATGAATGGCGATTATAATAGGTATCCAAGTTTGTTTTATTTCTTGGATTAACTTTAAGTATAAGGAAAATAGTGGAAAGAAAAGCTTTTCTTGCCAAACCAAAGCATCAATATTGTGTATCCTAATGATGTGAACATGATTTCAATGCCACTAACAAAAAGAATAAGGTTTATTAAAAGTATCCAAGTTTGCATCATTCCATGGATGAACAATTATCATAAGGAAATATTGGATAGAAAAGCTTTTCTTACAATTCCAAAGCATCAATATCGTGCATCCCAATATGGAGAACATGATCTAATGCCCATAACAAAAAGAATAGAGATTATAATGAGCATCCAAGTTTGTTTCACTTCGTGGATGAACTTTAATCATAAGGAAAATGGTGGAAAGAAAAGCTTTTCTTGCCAAACCAAAGCATCAATATCATGTATCTTAATGAGGTGAACATAATTGTAGCGCCACTAACAAAAAGCATGGAGATTATTACAAGTATCCAAGCTTGTCTCATTTCATGTATGAACTTTGATTATAAGGAAAATGGTGGAAAGAAAAGCTTTTCTCGCAAATCCAAAGCATAAATATCGTGTACCCATAACAAAAAGAATAGAGATTATTACGAGAATTCAAGTCTGATTCATTTCACAAATGAACATTAATTTTAAGGAAAAAGGTGGAAAAAAAGCTTTTCTTCCCAAGCATCAATATCGTGAATCCCAATGTGGTGAATATGATTGTAGTGCCTAATCCCAAAATGAAGGGAGATTATTATGAGAAACCAGGTTTAACTCATTTCATGGATGAACTTTGATTATAAGGATAATCTTGAAATAAAAATCTTTTCTTGCAAATCCAAAGCGTCAATATCGTGTATCCCAATGTGGAGAACAAGATTGTAGTGCCTAGTCACAAAAAAAGTAGAGATTATTACAAGATTCCAAGTTTGACTTATTTGAAGGATAAATTTTGATTATGAAGAAAATGGTGGAAGGAAAGCCTTTTCTTGCTAAACCAAAGCATCAATATCATGTGTCTTAATTAGGAAAACATGATTGTAGTGCCATAACAAAAAAAATGGCCATTATTATTAGTATCCAAGTTTGACTCATTTCATGGATGAATATTAATTATAAGGAAAATGGTGGAAGAAAAGGCTTTTCTTGCAAATCTGAAGTATTAATATCATGTATCACAATGTGGAGAACATCTTTATAGTGCCTAATCACAAAAAGAGTAGAGATTATTATGAGAATCCAAGTTTGACTTATTTGATAGACAAACTTTGATTATAAGGAAAATAGTGGAAAGAAAACCTTTTCTTGCCTAACCAAAGCATCAATATCATGCATCCCAATGTAGAGAACATGATTGTAATGCCCAATCAAAAAACAAATGAGGATTATTATGAGAATCCAAGTTTGAATCATTTGATGGACAAACTTTGATTATAAGGAAAATAGTGGATAGAAAACTTTTTCTTACCAAACCAAAGCATCAACATCGTGTATTCCAATAAGAAGAACATGATTGTAATGCCCATAACAGAAAGAATGGAGATTATTATGAGCATCCAAGTTTGTTTCATTTCATGGTTAAACTTTAATAATAAGAAAAATGGTGAAAAGGGAAGCTTTTCTTGCCAAATAAAAACATCAATAATGTGTATCCTAATAAGGTGAACATGAATGCATTGCCGAATAAGATAAAGAATGCTAAATATTATAAGTATCCAAGTTTGTCTCATTTCAAGGATAAACTTTGATTCTAAGGAAAATGTTAGAAATAAAAGCTTTTCTTGCAAATCCAAAGTACCAATATTGTGTGCCCTAATGTGGAGAACATGGTTGTAGTACCCAATCATAAAAGAAATGGAGATTTTTACGAGAATCCAAGTTGTCTCATTTCATAGATGAACTTTAATAACAAGGAAAATAGAGGAAAAAAAAGTTTTCCTTGGAATTTCAAAGCATCAATATCGTGTATCCTAATAAAGAGAACATGATTATAGTGCCTACTCATAAAAAGAAGGAAAGTTATTATGAGAATCCAAGTTTGACTCATTTGATGGATGAACTTTGATTGTGAGGATGACATTGGAATGAAAAGCTTTTCTTGCAAATCAAGAGCATCAATATCATGTATCCCAATATGGAGAACATAATTGTAGTGCCCATAACAAAAAGAATAGAGATTATTATGTGTATCCAAGTTAGTCTCATTTCACAGATGAACTTTAGGAAAATAGTGGAAAGAAAAGCTTTTGTTTCCAAACCAAAGCATTGATATCCGTATCCCATTAAGTTGAACATGATTGTAGCACCAATAACAAAAACAATGGAGATTATTACAAGTATCTAAGTTTGTATTATTTCATGGATCAACTTTGATTCTAAGGGAAATGGTGAAAAGAAAAGCTTTTTTTGCAAATTCAAAGCATCAATACCATGTATCCCAAAGTGGAAAACATCATTTTGGTGCCTAATTGGAAAAAGAATGGAAATTCCTATGAGAATCCAAGTTTGACTCATTTGATGGAAAAACCTTAATTATAAGGAAAATGGTGGAAAAAAAACCTTTTCTTGCCAAATTAAAGCATCAATGTCTGTATCCCAATGAGTAGAACATGATTGTAGTGCTAATAACAAAAAGAATGGAGATAATTATGAGTATCCAAGTTTGTCTCATTTCACAAATGAACTTTAATTATAAGGAAATTAGTGGACAGAAAAGTTTTTTGCAAATCTAGAGCATTAGTATCGTGCATCGCAATGTGGAAAACATGATTATAGTGCCTAATCACGAAAAGAATAGAGATTAATTTGAGAATCCAAGTTTGACTTATTTCAATGATGGACCTTAATTATATATAAATGGTGGAAAGAAATGCTTTTCTTGCCAAACCAATGCATCACTATCGTGTATCCGAATAAGGAGAACATGATTGTAGTGCCCATAACAAAAAGAATAAAGATTATCATAGGTATCCGAGTTTGTCCTAATTCACAGATAAACCTTAATTATAAGGAAAATGGTAGGAAGGAAAGCATTTCTTGCCGAATCAAAACATCAGTATTATGTATCCCAAGGAGGTGAACATGATTGTATTGCCCAATAAGAAATAGAATGGTGACTATTATGAGCATCCAAGTTTGTCTTGCTTCAAGGATAAACTTTGATAATAAGGAAAATGGTGGAAAGAAAAGCTTTTCTTGCAAATGCAAAGCACCAATATCGTGTATCCCAATGTGGAGAACATGGTTGTAGTGCCCAATCACAAAAAAAATAGAGATTATTACGAGAATCTAAGTTTGTCTTATTTCATGGATGAACTTTAATTATAAGGAAAATGGCGGAAAGAAAAGTTTTTTCTTGTAAATCCAAATCATCAATATCATCTATCACAATGTGGAGAATATGATTGTAGCGTGCAATCAAAAAAAAGAGAGGAGATTATTATAATAATCCAAGTTTGACTCATTTCATGAACAAACTTTGATTATATGGATAATGTTGGAAAAAAAAAGGTTTTGTTGCAAATCCAAAGCATCAATATTATGTATCCAAGTTTGACCCATAACAAAAAGAACAGAGATTATTATGAGTATCTAAGTTAGTCTCATTTCACAGATAAACTTTAATTATAAGGAAAATGATAGAAAGAAAAGCTGTTGTTTCCAAACCAAAGCATTGATATCGTGTATCCCATTGAGTTGAACATGATTATAGTGCCAATAACAAAAAGAGTGGAGATTATTACAAGTATCCAAGTTTTAATCATTTCATGGATGGACTTTAATTATAAGGGAAATGTCAGAAAGAATCCAAGTTTGACTCGTTTGACGGACAAACTTTGATTATATGGAAAATAGGGGAATGAAAACTTTTTCTTGCCAAATCGAAGCATCAATATCATGTATCCCAATGAGAAAAACATGATTGTAGTTCCCATAACAAAAAAAATGGGGATTATTGTAAGTATCCAAATTTATCTCATTTCATAAATGAACTTTGAGTCTAAGGAAAATGGTGGAAAGAAAAGCTTTTCTTGCAAATCCAATGCACTAATATCGTGTATCCTAATGTGGAGAACAAGATTGTAGTGACCTACCAGAAAAGAAATGGAGATTATTACAAGAATCCAAGTTTATCTTATTTCACGGATGAACTTTAATTATAAGAAAAATGGTGGAAAGAAAAGTTTTTCTTACAAATCCAAACATTAATATCATGTATTCCAATGTGGAGAACATGATTGTAGCATCCAATCACAAAAAGAAGAGAGATTATTATGAGAATCGAAGATTGACTCATCTCACTGATGAACATTGATTATAAGGATAATGTTGGAAAGAAAACCTTTTCTTGCAAATCCAAAACATCAATGCTGGGTATCACAATGTGGAAAACATTATTGTTATGCCCATAACAAAATGAACTGAGATTATTATGAGTATCCAAGTGGAAAACATGATTGTAGTGCCCAATCACAAAAAGAACAAAGATTATTATGAGAATCCACATTTGACTTATTTCACGGATTAACTTTGATTATAAGGAAAATGTTCAAAGGAAAAGCTTTTTTGGCAAATCAAAACCATCAATACTGTGTATCCCAATGTGGATAACATGATTGTAATGCACATAAGAAAATAAATAGAGGCTATTATGAGCATCCAAGTGAGTCTCATTTCATAGACAAACTTTAGTTATAAGGAAAATAGCAGAAAGAAAAACTTTTATTTCTAAACCAAAGCAATGATATCGTTTATCCCAATAAGTTGAACATGATTGTAGTGCTAATAACAAAAAGAATGGAGATTGTTACAAGTATCCCAGTTTGTATCATTTCATAGGTGAACTTTGATTCTAAGGAAAATGGTGGAAAGAAAAGCTTTTTTTGCAAATCCAAAGCATCAATATCATGTATCCTGATGTGGAAAGCATGATTATAGTGCCTAATTAGAATCCAAAGCATCAATATCTTGCAAATTCAAAATATCAGTATTGTGTATCCCAATTTAGGGAACATGATTGTAGTGCCTAATCACAAAATGAGTGGAGATTATTACAAGAATCCAAGTTTGACTCATTTGATGGACAAACTTTGATTATAAGGGAAAATGGTGGAAAGAAAACCTTTTCTTGTCAAACCAAACCATCAATATTATGTAACCTAATAAGGAGAACATAATTGTAGTAACCATAATAAAAAGAATTAACATTATTATGAGTATCCAAGCTTGACTTATTTCACAGATGAACTTTAATTTTACGAAAAATGGTGGAAAAAAAAGCTTTTCTTGCCAAACCAAGGTGTCAATTTCATGTATCCCAATGAAGTGAACATGCTTCTTGTGCCTCCAACAAAAAGAATAAAGATTATTACAAATGTCCAAGTTCGTATCATATCATTGGTGAACTTTACTTATAATGAAAATGGTGGAAGAAAAAGCTTTTCATTCAAATCCAAAGCATCAATATCTATATCCCAATGTGGAGAACATGGTTATTATAGACCCCTTATTTTGTCCGAGCTACTTTTTTAGCAATCCAGAGCATGGACGTAAGAGGCCATGATCGCCTAACAAAAAAGTATTTTGAGGAGGTCAAGAAGGCCTAGGGATCATATCAAAAGTAAATACAAAGATGTGGTGTCAAATGACGTAGTTCAAGGTGCCTAGGGACCAAAGATATGAGAAAATTCATAATTTTACTTGAATGTATCGATACATGGTTCTCATGTATCGATATAATGCTCTAACGATCCAAAAATTTGAAATGGTCTTATTTGTATCGATACAACATGTAAATGTATTGATACATAAGCCTTTGCATCGATGCAAAACCTCATGTATCGATACTAGGCCATGCCAAGACCCAAACTTGCATTTTGTCAAGAAATGTATCGATACATATCAACATGCATCGATACAATGGTTCATAGTATCGATACAATGTTCATTGTATCAATACCAGCAAGGTTTTTAGTCCAAATGTATCGGTACATTATGCAATGTATCAATACATGCAGGCCATTTTCACGGTTCGAGCATTTTTGACTCATCCACCATTGATCAAAAACTCGATTTTAACTTATTTTTTTGCACCAGGAAAGATTAAAACACATATCATATTATGAATTTAGACTTTTGAATTAATCATAACATTTTTTTGAAGTCTAAATT
>JBBYHO010024079.1:0-12082 GCA_038382025.1 Adansonia gregorii
TAATAAAATATTCAAAACTCAAGCTCTGATCCATAATAAAACAAGCACTTATCAAGTTGAACCCAAATAGTTTAGAAGTGATTTGATTCATTTAAATCTAATTAAAAAAATGGTGAAATTGTTTTTCCCCCCTTTTTTACCAAGAAAATTATTTTTTCTTTGTTACTAAAAAATAACATTATATCACCTCCCTAAAACAAAAATGAAATTCTAAAAATAAAAAATAAAAAGAGAAATGGTTAAACAATATTTGTTACTAGTTTGATGAAATCACAATATTAATGATTGGGATACTAATAATAATAATAATAATAATAATAATAATAATAATAATAATAGTAATAGTAATAATCACACTTCTTCCATACTAAATATGAAATTATGAGATTGAGTTTGTAGTTTTATGGCAGTACCTTCAGCAACAATACATTATGAACTCAAGGATGGAGGAAAATTTATGTCAGAAAATTTCTGGTTTTGATAGCAATGTCCTGAATAAAATACATTCAAGGCCTCAAATTTTTCGAAACATTTCGACAACTTTAAAGCAGAAAATTGTCTTCAACCCCCCTTTTTTTCGATTCTAGATTATGGGGGGGGTGGAGGGGGGGCGATAATTCAAGCGTTCGATCAAATGTTTCATCGGTGTTAAAAAGACTAAATTTTCAAACTTTTTAAAGCGGAAGCAAGCAAATCGAGCTTGTCAGCGGCTCTCTGCTTGTAGTCTTTCTCCAAGGCTGTTGCAGCCAAAGACTGGAGTTCCAGACCCTCCTTGTCTTCCTTGTTCCGTCCTTTCGAAAGCTGTGCTATGGCAGAGGTGCACTGAACAAGATGATTGAACTTTATGTTAGAAAGATAAAAATCTGAGGACGTAAGATCTGTGACTGCCAAACTATTTTTTTTTATAAAATTTTGGTTAGTGTATGGATAAAAGCCGATGCATGCACCTTAATTCTTAAATGAAAAGGAAGGAGCTTACCAAGCAGATTCCGAGAAGTGCTCTGGTATTCTTACCCCCAGTCAAGTCTATAGTGGATGCATAATATTTCTTGGCAGTCTGAAGGTTTTCGAGACCACCGAGCGTGTAAAGCACCTGTTGACGAAAGGGATAATAAATGATCATTGGAACAACAATTCAGAGGAGAATTAAAAGAGTTCCATCTAGAAGTCTTAATGTTAAACCAATGTAAGATGGAAAGTATTTATCTTTTGTACAGACTTAGATCCATTAACGTCCGTCAAGTAGCTACCTTCTTGGTTAGTCAAGATTTGGGAGCCATTGTTGTTCTAAGGTGAATTCATGGTCCTTGCTTTCTTGCATAACAACCGTTTACTATGGAAGTGGTTCTATGTTTTACAGTCTTTGTACTTTAGCAAAACCATAATTACTATGGAACCGAAAGAAATGCATTCGCAATAAGATGTTGATGAATGTCAAATGTATTAAGAAAGACACTTACATCAGCATAGGCCAAATGATATAATGGAACCGTAGGTTGAGACAAAATAAGCTCCTCATAGCAGAATGCCGCTTGCTTGTACCTGATTTATCGACAAAGACAAAAGGGCTTAAGCTACTGGCATGCTATGAATTGGCAACATAAAAGGAATAATATCAAGTCCTCGTAAATTAACACGGACATTTGTAGGGAGACATATATCTCCGCGAGTTCTCTCCAAGCATCATGATCCGCCATAAAACTAGCAAAAGAAGAAGGGGAAATTGTGAAAAATTAGCTCTTCAGTAGATCATCGAATGAGGAAACATAACCAACGAAGGACAGACACAAAGGTATCTCACATTTCAAGATATTTATTGAGCCACTCAATAGCCACTGAAATATTTCCTTGAGCTTTTGCCATGGCTACTCTCCTCTTATGTATTACCTGCATGAGAATAGGGTACTTTATCATTGATCCTTTTTTTTTTTTTTTTATAAAAGAAATAGTCCAAAATAGTTCTTAATAAAAAAGTAACACCATTAAGATTCACACTTTCGCGAGAGGAGAGAGAAGAAGTGGTTGCAGAATTTACTTGATCAAGCAGATTGTCCTCTAAAAGGCTTGAGTAAGCTTTTTCTGCCTCGGCCCAGGATCCCTTTGATTCAAGCAACATGCCTTCCAGCCTGCCTGAAAACCATGACAAAACAAAACCACTAGGTCATCAAATCATAAGAGCGAAGGACTATGTTGCTCCGACTCTTCACTTTTCTTGAAGAACCTGTGTCCGACACCCATGTCCGATCTACGTTGAGACATGGGTACAGGGTTACAATCCTCCAAGGACTCTCCAAATACATAGAAAAACCTATAAAAAAACTGAACATACCGGTATCCTACATTTGACCCAAGTCTGAGTAACATAGGCAAAGGAATACGGTCATCAGCAACACATCCTTTGGAATCCAAAACAACCCAAACTAACTAAAGAACAAATTCATCAATCCTTATCATGCCATAATACTACTATACAGTGTCGAATATTGGCCAAGATGTTCAGACAAAGCTTAATTGAGGGGTGTTAGTCAACTATCAAAGGGTAGGCCACAAATGTATGATTCACAAATGAACAGCAAGATAGACATACATTTTTAGTCAAACTAACTGAAAACATAGAACATATATTCAATTGTCATATATGCTTACCAACCCTTTTACTCTCTGGAAATTTCTTCTGCAAAACCTTGATGCAATCCTGCAATATTAAATTCCACGGATTTAAGACAGGTAACTTCATAAGCCTACCATCAACATGTAATTAGAGCATCTTCTACACTGCATTGCAGTTAAAAAATCAATGCAAGACAATTAACATAAAAGCATAAAAATTGATGCCAGCGAAGACTAACAATATCGAATAAGAATTAAACCATTCTGAACATGAAAAGGACAGAACTTTCTAACTAATGCGTTCAAAAAGCAAGAGAAAACCGTGCACCACCTTAAAGAACTATTAACAGGTTCAAAAAGAAAGAATTAGTTTGCACATTAATGGAAGTCTCAATAAAAAAATTAATTCGTTGATGGGAAAATTACCTTAACATAATATTGAAAGTAAAAAAAGCTTAAAATCAATCCAAAAATGGAAAAACTTGACAGACAAGGTTGTACCTTTGCAACATCAAGACATTGACAATCCATAGCAGCAATAGCTACCTGCTCATATAGAGTCCATTCTGTACCAAGATTATAAGTAGTTGTTAGTGATTATAACTGTTCATAAAAAGTGTGCTATAAAGTAACAGAAGTAACAATAAAATAAGCAGACAATTATTCTTTAACAGACAATGAGTTGGTTTAAATGCGCCGCTTAAAATCACACTCTGACAGATCAAGGGATAATTGTTCTCAAATGCATATTCCTTAATGGCATATGAAATCCGATAACAATAGAAGTCCCGAATGATGTCATAGAACACGAGAATATGTATAAAACAAAGATAACGTCTCGTATCCAACTTAGGGTATCTAATTAATGAAATGTCTAAAAAAGCTACAATTTGTGCTTCACTAAGCAGTCCTAACTATTTCCGGTTACTTCTCAAAGCCTCAACATAATGAAAATTCAACCTCACTTCCTAACTAGCTAATTCTTATTTTAATACATACCAATATAAATCAAGCTTGCCACTTTCAAATTTATACAAAATTACACCACCACAAAATTATCATCACACCTAATTTAAATAAAATCTTCGATTTTTTTTAAACAAAACCAAAAAGCTTCAAGCATTAAATTAAATCAAGCAAATGAATAAAAGAGGTAGATATCCATAAAGCTTCAATTTCTAAAATTCAAGCAAAACTCAAGTTAGCAAATCAGGAAAGAGCACAA
This sequence comes from Adansonia gregorii, assembly GCA_038382025.1. NCBI lineage: Eukaryota > Viridiplantae > Streptophyta > Magnoliopsida > Malvales > Malvaceae > Adansonia > Adansonia gregorii. The sequence goes on from JBBYHO010024079.1 coordinate 3,836, forward strand.
AACTCTAAAACCAAAAGAAAAAAAAAATCAAAATTCTAGTCAAACACTTTGAGATCATCGAATTCAAACAAACCCAATGTTACAAATCAACCAAAGCTAGAAAAAGGAAGACTAAACCTTCAGGGCCAAGAGCAGATCTTTTTATGGGATCATTTAATATCGATAAGCCATGCTTCAAAACTTTCTCCGAACGCCTAACTTTCAGCTTCCTGACAAGGCAAAGATACTCCCAAGCACCTCCTCCTCCATTGTCTACCTGGTTTTCAAGCCTGTTCAATTGAGTCTCCTCTGTTTTGCTCACCATCTCTCTCTTTCTCCCAATGTAGACGTTTATTTGATCTGTTTTCTGGTTTCTCTCTCTAGTCTCTGGCTAATAGCCGGTGTTTTGGGTCTCATGCGTTAATTCATTATGTTTCTGAAGCACTTCCCTTTGTTTTTGTCATGTTTGGTTCCAACTACCAATTGTTGAAGGTCAATGGGCTCCATCTCTGGTTTTTTTTATTCTTATTTTCATCAAATCTATTTCTTGGTCTAATACCCAAACCGTGCAATGGCTTCAAAGGCCCAAAATAAAGCACCATGCTACCCACAAAGAAGAAAACCCCATCAAAGCGATAAAACGCAGCGTATTACGGGAGACCCCTCAGCCCTGGGGGAAACCAGCAAAAGAAATGTGGCGTTATGGCGTCTCCATTCTAAAACCCAGTCACTACTATTTCCTCTATAAAAGAAACTACGCATCATTTCCAAAATCAAACTTGACAAAGTCCCCAATCATCAAATCCTCAAATTCCTTAACTTTAATGACGACCATCACCGAATCCGATGTGGGAATCCTCTGTTTCATCTCAGATCTTCCTGGTTTCCGTGGCATCCTCAAACAAAGGTGAAAAGTTCCCTTTTTTTATTTCATTTTTTTAACTTATACTCCAAAACCCACTTTTATTTGCATGCTTTTGGAAATACCCTTACATTTGATTTTGTTTATATTCTCGTGCTTGCATGACAATCTGTTTGCTTGATTGAGATGGTGGAATGAGGTTTAGTTTAGTGATAAATAGTCTAGCTTGACTCAAGCCTTGTTTTTTTTTTTTTTTTGGTTGTTGTCTATGCCTAAGTATAATGAGGTTTGGCTACAAGGGGTTCGTTGTCTTTAAAAGTAATGGGAAAAATGTGGAATGAGGAAAATTGTAAGTTTTGAGAGCGATTTCTTTGTTAAGAATTGGGTTATAAGTGCAATTAGAAATAGAAATTTTTGTAAGCTGGTTCTTTTGAATTTTATTTGTAGGTATTCTGATTTCATCGTGAATGAAGTAGATACGGAGGGAAATGTTGTTCATTTGACCTCTTTAGACGCCCCTCCAGAGGTAGTCTGACTCAAATTCCATTTTTCAAATTTATTTTATGTACAGTTAATGGATGATAGAATTCTTTTTTTTTAATCTACTCAGACTATTGAGGAAGGTGAAACAAAGATATCTGATCAACTTAACAAAAGTTATGCATCTGAAATTGAAAAATTCAGATCACTTGCCCCTAATGCTGATGTGGATCGACTAGAAGCTTTTATTAACCAAATTACTTCTGGCAATGAAGAAGATATCTCTCCCATTGTTCTATCTCCAGACTCTGATAAATCTCATCGAACGGTAAGCTTTAGATTCTTTTTCCATTTATTTATCCGTTAATCTTTCTGTGCCTCTAGCATGTAGGGTGTTGCTCAGTCTAGTGTGAAGAGGAAATCAAACTAACTAGAAGAGTCTTTTAATTTTGAGTTTGACATTTTTCAGGCAATGCATAATTTCTTCAAGGAGAATCTTAGATTTCTTGTCACTGACACAGTTGATGGACCTGATTCTTCCTCGAAATGCATTCGTGTGAGATTAAATTCTGGGAATAATAACAAGGGCAGAGATTCCAAGAAAAGGAAGAGAGGTGATAAGCCCTATGATAGAAGAGGTTCATGCCACTGGCCACAGCATCTTGGCAAGTTCCTTAGGTAGCATGTTATACGTCTATATTAATTTGATGCCTTTTAAAATACTAGAAAAAATCATGTTAAACTTTATCCTTTCTGAATTCAATTGCTTATCAATGCCGTTAAGTGTCTAGCATTGCACTATAACTACGTTTTGAAGGCATCTATGCTAATATTCAGGTTCCATCTTTTCAAGGAGAATAAAGATACACAGGAAGCCTTAGGATTGATAGGGAAGATGCTAGGCATTCAGGTATGAGGATTGATTTATTTAGAGCCTGTTGTTGTACCTGTTCTATGGAAACCTTTTTCATTAGTCTTTTCGTGTAATAGGCAAGGTCATTTGGTTTTGCGGGTACAAAAGATAAGCGGTCAGTTTCAACTCAGAGGGTAAGTTGGTCCTGTTTTTGCTGCTTTTGTGCTAAAATAATTGGTGTTTTCATTAACTTTGGGAGATTACTTGCCTAGCTTGAATTGTGTAACTCGTTTTGGAAGATTATATGACCAAAAGCCTGCATGTGATGTAGTGTTAATTCTATTCTAAACTGATATTTGCAAAAGCTAGTCTGAAGAAACTGATTGACGGATGTCACTTTTAAGAAATTCTATGAGTTACAAAGTTAAAACAAATTCTTGCAGTTTTAATCTCTTGACTATATAAATCTATAACAAATATCTTTGTACCAGAAGAACTGGGATATGCCAAAGACAGCCTTAGGAGACATTTCTGCCTGAAAACAATTTACTGGTTATTAATTTCAAGGGTATAGAATTTTAAGTGATTGAACTCTGCTGCCTGACTAATGGCTTGTCGTTCTGTCTTCTAAATGCCTCCAGCACCTTCATCTGTCTATGGAATATGGATGGCTCTGATGGCGATTTTATATTTTCTTATGCATATACACTTGTGTGTATATATAAGCGGTTTTCAGCGTAATTGATTGTTTTTAAGTGAAGCACTTTGTTGGGTTTCCAGGTAACCGTTTTCAAGCAGCATGCAAGTAGATTAGCTGCACTTAATGAAAGGTTGATCGGTATTAAAGTGGGAGACTTCAGGTAAGGTTGATGAATTTAACGTTATTGTTTTCCTGTCAAGTTATTTTGTGATGCACCATTATCTATAGTGCCATTACCATTCAGCTATGTCAAGGATGAACTCCTTCTTGGGCAGCTCTTAGGAAACCGATTCACCATTATATTGAGGTGAGAGTGCTTCGCACGTGTGAATTCTGTTAACATCCATCAATGCTAGTTGCATCTTCCAATATCCCATCACCCATTGAACTCGTTTATCTCTTCAGAGGAATTGTTGCAGATTCTGTAGATACCATTAAAGCATCTGCAGAGTCCTTGGGAAGGCATGGCTTCATCAACTACTTTGGTTTGCAAGTACTTCCCTGATCATTTTCTCTACTTTCCTGCCCCCCTTTTCCTGATTTCTTCTTGCTTTTATATTCTCTTTGGAAACTTTATAATTTTCAGCGTTTTGGAAGTGGCTCTATTCCAACTCACCACATCGGTGCCACGTTACTGCGGGGAGAGTGGAAAGCTGCTGCAAGCACAATTCTTGATCCAAGAGAAGGGGATATCCTTTATTTACATTTATTTTTACTTTCCTTTTGGACAAAGCACCTTATATATGCTAGACGGCTCAAAGGGTTTGGTGCATTCAGCTCGCAGATATAATCATCAGTTGTTTTCTTGACTTAAATCTCTAAATACAAAGAAATGTTGTAAGCAAGGCGAGAGAATATTATAAAGAAACTGGTGACATAGAGGGGACTCTCAAGCAATTACCTCGCCATTTAGTTGCTGAAAGGGCTATGGTAAGTTCCCAGCTTTGTCACTCCTCCAAGGCATTGCTATCCGTTATCTTTCTGACGGTTCTTAATCAAGATTTTCTTTTGTGTCTGTTTCATGGTAAAAAATAGATTTATTCTTTCCTCCTTTTTCATTCTCATACAGCTGCAGTGTTTGAAGAAATGTCCCGGGAATTACTTGCAAGCCCTGAAAGCTATACCTAGGACTTTGAGAATGATGTAAGTGCTTGATATAACAGGAAGTCTAGAATAAAATTTTGCTTTCTCAATTTCTAAAACAGTCATCCTTCTGAGTGGAGTAATGAACATGGTTTATGTCTGTGTGCTCTAAATTTTCATCGTTAGTCTATTTTGGTATAATACCGCATGAGTGGGCTCAGGCTTAGTCGTTTACTTTGCATGTGAATTCATCCTTCCCATCTCATATTTGTTGCTTAAATTTTTTCGTGTCTTCAAGCTAATGCGTAATTTTCATACCATCAATTTCCAGATTTATTTTGCTGCTAATAGCGATATTACCTTGAATATGGATTGCTCTGACATGTGGAATAGGAAAGCACGAGATAATAGAAACTAACTCAATTTAGTGCAGCTGCTGCTAATTTTAAGAGAATAGAAACTAAGTTGCTGAGTGCGGAGTCTTGAAGTGCAGAACTACTGTATCTATTTTCCGGGAAGCATGTTTGACGTGGGAATTTATTGTATTCGTGAACATACATTTTAATTACTTATTCACTTCAGTAGCTTGATTTGTTACTTACAGTTTGCTTGTTTACCCTTGGATCTCATTCCTTTCAATGCATGAGTATAGTTAGTTGAGTTGAACACGTTATCCTAGCTAATTTATGTAAGGAATTATGTTGAGATAATTATTGAGATATTTTGAATCGTTTTCTATCTCTCCAAGAGTTGTATAGAGATAGATCCTCCTCACAATAACTTCTCTCCCTCTCTCACACGCAAGAACTCGTTGACCCAACACAAGAAGAGTGATATGGGATCTTAAATTATCTCTGTTTTATTGATCAGGTATGTACATAGTTACCAAAGCTATCTATGGAACCATGCAGCAACTATGAGAGTGCAAAAATATGGTATGCAATATTGTTTTTATAACCCTTTTTCGGTGAATTGGGGGAGGGGGGCACTTTCATATGCACACTTTTAAAAGAAAGCCTTTATAGGGTTTGCCGTCATTATTTTCATTGTTAGAACTCCATTAAAATGTTTCAAGTTAACCGATCTAACATTTTTCTGTTATCCCACGATACGCAGGGAGTGATAAAGTTGTATTGGGAGACTTGGTATATGTTAAAGGAGATGATGCGGAAAAAATGAAAGTTGTTCCGTCCGAACATGAGGATAATAGCTTTGAAGATCCATATGATTGTAGTCAGCTGGATCAAATATCTGGCAAAGATCTTCCACAAGAGAAAAATAATCTTGTTAAGGTCAGTTATTACTTCTTTTTTTTTTTCATTTAGAGCATTTTTAAATTTTTGAATTCTAAACTGAGGGTTTTGAAGGAAATTTTTAAAAAAAGATTGATAAGATTTCAAAATAGTTTGTTTTATTCAATACTATATATGTTTATGTTAATTTCTTTCCTAATTTTGACTCAGCGGCTAGTGTAAATGCGAAACATGTTCATGTTTTGATGCCATTAGCTAATCATCTGCTGTATACTCACTTACAATCAACCTTTTTAACCTTAGATTCGAAGATTTTAAGATAGCTTCCACTTTCTCTCAGGTCATAACTGCAGCAGATATCGATATTGGAAACTATACTATTGAGGATGTTGTCCTTCCTATGCCTGGGTAAGGGAATACTGAAAGGAGTCTTAATGGATTTTTACGTGCTTTATACCATGTCCGTAATGAACTGTTATTTCTTTCTTTCCTGACAATGTTACAATGTTTCATTGGCAGTTCTAGAATAATTTATCCAATGAATGATATCGCTGATGTTTATCATGATATGGCAAAGAAGGTTTGCTATCTTTAATAACATATATTAAATACAGACTTTTGTGGTTCTAATCAATTTTTTTTAAAAATTCATCAGGATGGGATCAACTTGACGGAGAGTGTCCATAATATCAAGTATGTCTTAATAATTGAAATCATCTCTATATTTTACTGAGAATTTTCTTCCCATAGCCCTCTCCCTCTTCATCATTTTTTACGTTGCAGGGAGTTTTCAATAACAAGCATGACTGGAAGCTACAGGCGTGTTTTTCAGAAGCCAATTGATTTTCATTGGTATGGTCTGCTTTTCTTATCATTTTTTAGCATTGTTATTGTTTTAGATGCCTAGGAAATGTTGTACTCATGTTACTCCAACTCTTCATTTTGCTTTTAAGTATCTGTATCCAATGCATATGCAGACATGGATATGAGGATATGATCCTTCAAAGACCCTTTAAGTACTTGAAAATCTTGAAAAAAATTAAACATACCATGTCGGACATATACCAGTATCTGACACTCATATATGAGTTTGAGTAACGTAATATGTAGACCAAGTAACGTCATCTATGTTGCTTCAGGGAATTGCTCTCATATACGGATGGCGATATAGCATTGTCGGAGACAGATTTAGGCAAAATTGCCAAAACTAAACCTGTGAACCTGGTCAAAGACGAGAATCTGACCAATGGAACCGAAGGCCAAGAGCCTTTTGATAATATGGAACAACTAGAGAGCTTTGAGGATGATAAAAGGTTTTCAACTGACAATGATGAGGTGGAGGTTTCTAGAGAAGCCGAGGCTCCACAAGTTCATGCGCTGCCAGACTCGAATTCTGAGGGAACTCAGAAAGCTCTCAAATTGGCCTTCACACTTCCTGCTTCTTGTTATGCCACAATGGCCATACGAGAGCTTCTCAAGACATCAACTTCTGTATGCACTTCAACTAAACGTTTCTTTCGTTTGTCGATTCTGAATATGCCCATACAATCATAGGATTGGGAAAATATTTCCAAACCCATAATTAGATCTCAATATCAGACATCTTACTTTGTTCTCTGCTGTGCATTTGCAGGTTGCATTCCACAAGACACTTAACCAATAAGCATGTCGCTGTTCGTATACTAGGATCAGCTTGTCTTATCTTGGAGCACGAAAAAGCACTCATATGAAGAATTAAGAACGAGAAAACAAAGTTTATTACCATGCGCTGGTCGTCGTTTTTGTTTACGTGTAAGGTGCATGTTTTTATAAATGAGACAAAAATTATTCCTTCTCTGTTAAGTATCACATTGTTCGATTTATCGAAAGTCAGACATGCATTCTCGTTTCCGAGTGGTAAATTTTCCTTTTTTAAAGTCACCACTGAACCCTTTAGGATCCATGGAATTGATCTGTTCGTGCATGTTGTGCATTATGGTATTTGTAGTCAAAAGGACATCCACTTGCATCTAGCAGCTCAATGTAACCCTGCTGGCGAAAAGTTTGAAATCCAGAGTTTATTTAGTTTATGTAATCATCCTTATTAGATGATACTTAATCGGTTTAGAGATTAATTTTCAATATCAGTACGATCACATTTGTAACCAAAAAAGTTATAGAAGGCAGAACTTGCTCGAAGCTTTTGGAAATGGTCCAATATGATGTATATCTAAGTTTTATTTAGTTTCATTTTTCTTTATCAAAGAAAAAAAAAGAAAAATAATAAATTACTATTAATATACTTTTTTATCAAAGATAAATTCATTATACTTGTAAAGGCAAGTCACGGTACATATTCTTGTTTCCTCTGAGGCAGAAGTATCTTGCTTTCTCTTTCCTTATCATCTTTCAAATTTGAGACATGAATATGACATTTAACATATTTCAAGATAACGTATTAAGATGACACGATATATATATAAATATGTATATCACATTAATATAATATTTATATTATATTTATATCATATATATATATATAAATATCATATTATATACTTTTAAAAAAATTTTAATATTTTTAATATATTTAATCAAAAATATATAAAATATAAAAATAATATATAAATTATCAAATCTATGCATTGGCCATGGCGTTGGCCTCGAAGCTCTTGCGTAGAGAAGTTTTGAAGGATCTCGAGAAATGAGCAAAGTGCCGAAGACGCTTGTACATATTACGAGTATTTTTTGTGTATGTATATTTAAAATTACAGGACTTAAAGAAATTGTTGGTATAAATTTTCAGCTTCCACATTAAATCATTCTTTTCCCTATAAAATTTTTTTTGCTTTGATCAAAGCTTTCATGAGCAATGGAAATTCAGGGTTTGAAGTCTTTGCAGTCATTTCCTTCACAGAATCATAAGAAAATACCATTTCAGCGGTTAATCTTGAATCAACAAGGGTTGAGAGAGTTCTTCCATCTTCAGTTAGAACAAGGTTGCATGAGGCTGCAGTTCAATGAATCGGAAAAAAAGTTAAACAATGTAGCTTTGAAG